>CAUYRT010072379.1:0-35661 GCA_963574885.1 Lepilemur ruficaudatus
CTACTTTGACAGAGTAGGTTTTTGAATGTAACAAGATAAGTCAACTTGAGTGGTAATATATTTTGGGAAATCAGCTCACTACAAATTGTGACTGTAAACATTGTACTGTGAATGCTTTGTAGTTTTCCCCCAATAAAAAAATAAAATAAAATAAAATAAAATAAAATAAAATAAAATAAAATAAAATAGCAAAAAAAAAAGAAAACTTAAAGATAGAGTTAACAGCCTTTACATCCCCATCCTGTTTCTATTCCTACCTTTCATTAATTACTATTTTATCACTGTAATTTTTATTCATTTTCAACATATTTCCTTTACATATATGTATCCACAATATTCTTCATTGTTATTTTTAAAATCTTAAGTATTATTATATTGACTGAATCTTTTTATAAATGATTTATCAAACAAAACCCATTATAATATAAGCATAGAAAAGAGAACCAATATAGTATTACCTCTTTTGAGATGGTTAGATTGAATAAGTATTACTCGATTGATAAAAATATATCCCTTAAAATTTAACAGTGATTCTTTTTGGGCATTTAAGCTTAATGGTGACTTGTTTTAATTTTTGCTAATGTATTTTCTAATTTCCTGTAATAAGGTTTTTTGCTTTCACAATAAAATGCAAACGCATATATGTTTGAAAATAAACAGTATACAAACCTATGCAAAAAAGAGAAAATTCTAATGATACAGATAATTTTTTACAAAATTTTGGATTACAAATGGACTCAAAATAAAGAAGAAAGTGTTAATAACCATAGAGGAAATGCTTAAATGTTAGTAATGATTAACTAGTTGTAGCCTTCTACCTCTCACCCACCGTACTTTTCATAGACACTCCACCATGGTAGTTTTAGGTCTGTTACTTGGGTATCGAGAGTCAGAAAATTTCTCCTGAAGAGCACAAAAAAAAAAAAAAAATTGAAAAGCATCCAAATAATTTTTTAAAGCTAAACTTAATCTTATCAATCTAATCTTAGAGTATAATTATACGACTAATTACTACAATTAAATTACAGAAATTGCTCAGTATTGTACAAACCTTTTATAATTTACTTTTGCAATTAAGGTATGGTTTAAGGGACATTTTTAAACTTTCCATGAGCTTGTTTTGTAGGTTCTATGTAACGTTAATATTTACCTCATCTTTGATGTGTTGATGTTGGACAACAAGGAAAGCATGTCTGAATACTATCGCTTACTTACAGTGGAAGCTGCATAACACTATATCATATAAATATGATAACATCCTCGGTTGATGTCTTTAAAACCCAGCCTTTCTGTAAATAGCCAGCCATTGTTTGACCTGGTGATGAACTGGGAAGGAAAAGTAAATGACATTAAAATAAAATTTTTAAAAATATAACTAAAAGGAGGTAAAATAAATAATAAGTAATCCAAAAGAAGACAGGAAAGATCGAATAAGGGAACAGAAAGCAAATCAAACAATTAGAAAGTAAGTAGAAAGATGGTAGACTCAAAATGAATTATATTAGTAATTACATTAGTTTTAAATGTACTAAAATTTTCAGTTATAAGACATAGTTATTTAGAAATGAGAATAATGAAATCATTGCTGTCTAAAAGAGACACACTTTAGATACAAGGACACGGAAAGATTTAAATAGGAAGAACAGAAAAAAGAAAGTTGATCCTCATTATTCACAGATTCCAAGTTCCCCTTCTAGTAGAAATGAATCCCGAACCCCCAAATCAGTGCCCTCAACCTTGCCCCAGCCATTCTCAAATGTGCACAGGGTGGGGAAAACTTCTCTCTCAACAGCTGCATTCCCAGGTGGGGTCACACAAGGCCACATTCTGCCCTCTTGTTTCAGCTCTCATGTTATCAAAGAGTATTCTTTTCACAGTCTAGTTAGTGCCACATTTTTTGTATTTTCGTGCTTCTTGGGTGGGGGGGGGGATTCTGTCTAAAATGGCCCCAGGTGTAGTGCCACGGTGCTTAAGCACAAGAAGGCTGTTTGTTACGTGCCTTACAGAGAAGACGTGCTCCACAAAGTCCATTCAGTCACAAGGTATATCGCCTTTGGCTGTGAGCTCAATGTTAATGAATCAACAATATATAAAAAATAAGGTTTCTTTATATATAGAAACACACATAAAACAAAGTTATTTTTTGATCAGTTGATGAAAATGTGATCAGAGGCTCACTGGAAACTAACGCTGTATTTCCCCTAGGAGAATGGCTTAGTATTTGCTAATTCAGTGTTCACAACTCACACTATTTCAGCAACTTTGTAGCACATACTTACGGAAATAATGAGAATCAACTGTAATAAGAAAACACTAACCGATAAAATCATGGTGGTTATATTACTACCAGAAAAATCAGACTTATTAATAAGAATTATTCCTAGAAATAAACAGTGGAATTTTATAATGATTAAAACGTTGATTTAACAAGAAGAAATAAAATAATAAATATATAAAATGGAAAATAGGAGAGAGAAAAGAATAGCCAAATCCATAATCATAGTTAGAGATTTCAACAGCTCCCCCCTCAGTAACAGATACGTTAATCTTAAAATCAGTAAAACACACAGAAGATTTGGACAGCATGATTAAATAATTTGACCAAACTGACACACAGAATACTGTTTCCTACAACCCTGGCTTTCTCATTCTTTTCCAATGCACATGGGCACGTGAGCCATTTACCAAAGTAGACTATATGCAGGATCATAAAGCAAGTCCTAACAAACTTCAAAGGAATGAAATTATACAAAGTATAATCTCTCATTATAGTGGAAGTTAACCAGAAATCAACAACAGAAGAGTAATTAGAAAAATCATCAGATGGTTGGAAATTAACCAATAAACTTTTAAATAAATTACAGATTACCAAATTTATCACAATAAAAACTTGAAATATTTTGAAATAAGAGTTTTAGAAAAGCAAGGCATATACATTTGTAGGATACAGCTAAAAGAATGTTTGTGAGGAAGATTATGGCTTATTTTAAATTCATATATGAGAAAAGAAAAATGTTAAAAATCAGTGATCTATTTTCATGTTAAGTTAGTAAAAGACAGCAGATTGATTAAGTCATCAAAATGGAATAAAATATGAGAATGAGAAAAAAAATCAATGAAATAGAAAGGAGAAATAAAATAGAGAAACTCAACCAAGAAGCTAAAAGTTGTTTTTTTTACAGTTTAATAAAATAGATAAATTGATAAACCTATAGCAACACTAGGAAAGAAAATGCAAACTGTCAATATCAGAAATAAAACAAGTTTATCACTATTGAAGCTACAGACATTAAACTGATAGTAAAATATATTATGAATACCTATTTGCAAATAAATTTGACACCATAAATGAAATGGCAAACGCATTCCTTGAAAACACATTTTACTGAAGTCACAGGAAATACAAAGCTCGAATAGTATCATGTCTATAAATAAGTTGATTATGAAGGCACTTTCATGCACAAGTGTTTTCACTGTTGAATTCTTCCTAATATTTAAGAAAGAAATATATCAATTTTACACAATTTTTTCCAATAAATAGAATAAGTAGGAACACTTCCCTCATATTTTATGAGGCTAATGTAATCTTGATATCAAAAGAAAAATCACAGGTAATCCTCTTAGAAACATAGGGACAATAGTACTTTATAAACCTTAGCAAAATGGGTCTAATGATATGTAAATAGGTTAGTACCTTACAACGAAGCTAGGTTTATTAATGGAGAATGTTTGGTTTAAAAATTTAATATTAACATTTAAGGAAGGAAACAAAAAACATGTTCATCTCAGTAGATGCACAAAATCTAGGAATAGACAGAAATTGGTCTGATGAGGTCATACAAGGCTTTTTACCAGAGAACTACAGCTAATATTATGCTAAGCAACAAATAATAAAGGCTTTTTCCCATCCTTGCCAACATAGCATATACTTAAAATTTTGAAATTTTCTTCCACATGGATTTTTTGCATTCATTTTTTATTCTTTAATTATTGCATTACAATAGTATTTATCTTGAGCTTTTTGGGGTCCATCCTCCTAAATGTTGTGCCCAATGTGGAATTCCACTTGCCTTACCTTAGTCCTGGCCCTGCCTTCAGGGACATACAAATTAAAGCTGCACGGAAATATTACTTTACCCCCACCAGAATGATTAGACAGTGAAAAAACCAAGTTCCGGCTATGAGGCAGAGCAGTGGGAATCCTCACGCACTGTAGGAAAGAGTGTCAAATGGTATAAGCAGTGGAAAGTTGCTTTCAGGGTCACTAAAGCTAAACACACACCTGCTGCATGACTCAGCAGTCCCACTGGTGAGATCTACCCACGTCCATGAGTATACGTGTCTGCTAACAGCATTGCTGTGGACTGCTCAGGGCAGCTTTGTTACTAATAGCCCCAAATAGGAAAAAATTCAAGTGCTCATTAACGTAGAACTGGGGATTAATTGTGGTGTATTCATATGATGCGATACTGCATAATAAAAAAGAGCAAACTGCTGGTATACAATACAACGCGAATGAATCATACCGTTGTGATATTGAGCAAGAGAGATTAGGCACAGTAGCTTAATTACAAACAATTCTGTTTATATAAGGTTTAGGACCAGGCAAAATGAATCTATGGTGGTAGAAGTCAATAATGATTACCTCTGGCATAGAGAGGTTTGACCAGAAAGGGCACAAGGAGTCTTTCGGGTGATGGAGATGCACTGTGTCTTGATTGGAGTCCTGGTTGAATGTGTACACATTTGTCAACGTTCATGAAATTGTAATTCAGATTCTATTGATGTACATGTAAACTATACATCATGTAATTCACAAAATTTTTAAAAAAATCTTTACATTTTAGAAAGCTAGGAATTTATTGCTTGGATTGGGCCAGTTTTAATTTTGTCAAGTTAACTCTGTGAATTTTAGAGACTGTACTATTGACTGCCAGGCTCTTATTCTGAATGTCTGTCTCCAGGATGGTTTTGACAGCTCCTAAACATGGAAACCACCACACAAATCCACAGGACGCCGTTTGTCTTTTTTAACAGCTGGTTCTGCTCTATAATCCCATCTTAAAAGCTGTAAATTTAATTTTAAAAATGATCTAAAAAAGTAATTTTACATCTTTTAGGTCTGTTCTTCTAAAGTGTCATAGAACAAATGGAAATTATTTTAAAAGTCAGTTTAAGCTCTATACAAAAAAAGCGGGCAGAGTTCTATGAAAAATGCATGGTGTGTGTGAAGACCCACGACCAGCGGTGGGGAGGGGCAGGACTGAGAATCTGCTAAAGGTCGGCCTGGGGGAGGAAGCTCCCTGAGACCCAGTCAAAGTGCGCGTGTTTCTTCATCAGCTTTCTGTGACTTAATTATTTTAAAAAAATAGATGAAATATGTATGTCTCTAGCCACTTACATATCGTCCCAGCTGTCCTCAAAAGTGACCATCCATTCTTCACCTTCCACTTACGTCACAGACCAGAGGAGGACCCGCCCGTGACCTGTGTTCTCTCAAGTGAAGGCGAGACAATGGCAGAAAAGAACCTGAGGTCATTCCACCAAACATGTCACTTGCCATTACTCATCATAAAATATAAATTAATTTTATATCTCACATTGTTGTAAAGATTTCTATGTATTTATGCAATGATAAAATACACCTTAACTGGGTTTTGATAACAGTTCAGGACAAATATACTTTTAAATGGTTCAAAATATGATATTGTCAAAATGACTTAGTTTCCTCATTTGTGTTTATCTTTCTTCAGCAACCATTAGACGGTGACACAGACAGTTCTCAGTAGGACAAATCCATTCCTAACAATTGCAGATAATTAAGGACAGTAAAATGGCTAAATACAGTTCTTTCATATTGTATAAGGCTTTTGAAATTTAATGGGTGTGCTTTTGGACCTACTCACTTTATGATTTCCAAATGCTCTCCTTCCTAGCATATTTAACTAAAATGAGAATCTCAAAAAACCAGCAAAGTTTGATTCTGCTGTGTCCCAGTGTTTTTCTGAATGAAATTCCTAACAATCACCATCTTTACAATCTGCATCTAACACGTTCCGAAAGATACTTTATTCTTACCTAACCACGTCATCTCTGACACCAACAAATCTCCAGTCCTAAGATAATTGAAATAAGTTATTTCTGATATTATGAAACTCATTTAAGCAGGACAAATACCTTATTTTTAAAACATCCACTCTGAACAGTTGTCTTTGACTTTCCTGCCTCTACTCTCCAGCACATGCTCAACACTTTGATCCAATCAAACCCAATCACTTTCTCACAGCCCACCATGCTAATTACCTACTAATTTTTCTTCTAATCCACTTTATATTCCATAATCCATAACATAAGCAACTATTTTTCTGTCTATTCTCCCTTGTCTGACAAGTGGAAATGTCACTAACAAAATAGAACAGAGAACCTTCCTATGATCCCACTCTTAAATCAGCAAACTTAGCTGCCTCTATATTGATGGATTTGCTCTTTCCTTTCTTTCAATAGATTAGTTTTCCACCCATCTAAATAGTGGCAACTCCCGCTCTCGTGCCTGAATCCAACCCCTCACCTCCTCAAGGGCTTTGCTGCTGCAGTGCTACCCTTTTTTATCCAACAATAAACTTATTTTCCATTGCATCATTCCCAATAGCTAACACATCGGATATACCCACCGTAAGAATCTTCCTGGATTCCACATTTCCCTCCAGCTACAATCCTTTATTTATTCATTTGTTTGCTACTGTTTGATTTATACTTGCTGTCACTATTTCCTCTCCTTCTCTCTCTATCCTCCTGCATGACCACAGCCATCAGCATTAGTGACATGCTACATCTCTCTGATTCTCAGACTCCAGCCAGTTTTCCCCAATTGTTCAAATACTGTTGACAAAAAGAGGACCAAATCCAGAACAATATGTCATGTTAAATTGTCATGTCTACTTCCATCTGGAGCTGTCCCTTACTCTTTTCTGGACTTTTATGATCTTTACAAGTGCGAAGATTCCATGTGAGTTATTCTGATGAATGCCCCTCAATTTAGGTCTATTGTGTCTTCAAACTATGCTCTGATTATGTATCTTTGGCAGGAATATCGCAAAAACATATGCTACATTTTTCTCATGGAATCGTCTTGGGTGGCACATGATTTCCCTGTGTCCTATTATCGGTGACGTTAACATTGATCACTTGGTAAGATGGTGTCTGTCAGGTTTCTCTCCTGTGAAGTCACTATTTATTTTTTGTATTTAGTACATGAGATCATTTCAAACTGTGCAAATATATATCCCTCATCAAATTATCAAATTCATCATTTATTTACATAAATACAAACTCATAGTTTCTAATTTTATGCAATGGGTAATCATAACTTATTTACTATCATCGATTAATTTTGATATTCAAATTATCCCAGATTTGGTCAGCAGGACACTCCGCAAGTTGGTTTTTTGCCTCCTCATCATGTCTCCATCAGTTTTTCAACACTGCCTTGCTTTCTGGCACAATGAGAAGATGCTCTGAGCTTATCTCGTACTTTTCCTGTCCTAGCCACAGTAATTTCCATTTCTCTAAGAAGCTCTGATTCCTTTCACAGGAGAATGTCATTTAAAAACTCATATCTGGGCAGTAGTGACCTCATTGCTGTTGGAAATTTGCTGATCTCAGGCCCTCTCAGGGGACAGAGCCAGAGAAGGTACCTATATATGTACACATGTTCTTGGGTGTACACACATGCACACCCACACACTCACAGACTCGTCCTCGCACATGTTTATAATTGTGATATCCACTCTTTTGTGTTAAAAACACCATGAATTCATAGACATATCTAGTTTCAGCTCCGTTCTACAGGGTTCACTCTAGTTGCATCTCTTTCCATTCTTGTAACTTTTTCTCCAACTATGAGAATGTTGGTTTCTAATATTTTTGACATATTTGCTTATTTGATCGATGCCCTAGAATGTAGCCAATTTTCTGCCTCTGAAACTCCTGCAACCACAAGGACACTGTCCTCACCTCCCTGGGGCTCCCATGCCCTCTTCTGGACAGCCACTGCCCTGGTCTGTGCACAGACCGCCCTGGTCCAATCAGGACCCAACATCCCTCCCCGGCTGATGACTGCTTCCTGTATTTGATTTTAGGGTTGCTGGAACAAATGTTTACAAGGTGAGGGGCATAAAACAACAGAAAGTTATTCTTTCATAGTTCTGGAGGCTCGAAGTCTGAAATCGAGGTGTCAACAGTGCTGTACTCTCCCTGAAGGCTCTGGGGAAGATCCTTCCTGCCTTTTCCAGCTTCTGGCAGTTGCCGACAGCCTTACTCCTTGTCTTGAGTAGTCATCACTCCAATTTCTGCCTTCTTCTTCAGGTGGCCTTTTCTCCTGCATGTGTCTCTGTGTGCCTAAATTTTCATCATCTTTAAGGGCTCTGATGGTTGAAACAGGGCTCACTGCAATCCAATATGACCTCACTTAGTAGGGTCACATCCATAGGGGCCTGGGATGGAGGCTTGAACATGTCACATGTCTTTTAGGGGACATGATTCAACCCCAAATGCTCTATTCACCCACCGCATCCTACTTAGAAGACCTCCCGCCTACACTCTGTTCCTGACCATCTCCCCGTGCTTCTCGTCCCTCTCAGGCTCTGGAGCCCTGAGCAGAGCCACCCCATCCCCACCACGTGAATAGCCTCTGCACCTCCCTTTGTTTTTTTTTTTTTTTTTTTTAGAAAGAGTCTCACTCTGTTGTCTGGGCTAGAGTGCCGTGGCGTCAGCCTAGCTCACAGCAACCTCAAACTCCAGGGCTGAAGTGATCCTTCTGCCTCAGCCTCCCGGGTAGCTGGGACTACAGGCATGCGCCACCATGCCCGGCTAATTTTTTCTATATATATTTATTTGGCCAATTAATTTGTTTCTATTATTAGTAGAGACGGGGTTTCGCTCTTGCTCAGGCTGGTTTCGAACTCCTGACCTTGAGCCATCCACCCGCCTCGGCCTCCCAGAGTGCTAGGGTTACAGGCGTGAGCCACCACACCTGGCCCTCCCTTTGGTTTTGTCACCTGCATTGACACACATCCCCATGCAGGCACCTTCCCTACCTTCGAGTATCCAGTATCCTGCATGGACCACTCACCTACAGGGACACATCGCTCACTCTAGAGCTCCCACCCTGCACTGAGCCACCACCGTCGCCAGCGCCTGCGTTGATGCTTTACTCACCCAGCTCCTGCCATTCTCCTCCCACCAAGATGTGCCCTTCCTGTGCCACTCTGAGTGCCCTCCTGGGCGGCAGTAGCTGCCCTTCCCCATTCCCTAGTGGATACTTGCCCTGATCAGCCCTTCCCAAAGGATTGCCACTTGCATTGTTCAAGAAGGAAAGGGAAGCAGCTTTCTCTTTAATGTCTTCTTTTCCTTTTTCTTCTTCTCCTTCTCTCCCTTATTTAGCATCCTGAAATTACCACCTAACATATAAATAGAATACTGACAATAACTTACATTTACATATGTGGTTTTTCTCCATTCTGTTCCCCTGCAACCTCCCACCAAAGGTAATAGCCACACTGAATCTTGCATTCATTGTGTAATAAAAAATATATATTTTGACTTCATAAAACTGGCATCCATGCACTATGTAATCTTTTAGGACTCAACTTTTCTACTCATTATTATATTATGGAAATTTTTCTATACTATTATGGGTTACTGCAGTTTATTTATTTTTATTGTTGCTAATATTTCATTGATTATACTACAATTTATGTATCTATGTTCCTGCCAATGGGTATTGGGGATTTTTTGGTGTTTCTATTATACTTTTATGCCTACACCTTCATGAAAACTGTTTTTGGTAAGCAACCGATAGATTAACAGTGCCACATTCAGTGATTAGTCCTCAGAATGGATCTTACACAGCCTCTTGGGAGCCATGTTGTTGGCTATTGTCACCACGTCCTCTAAAGGCACTCCCTTCACTTGACTTCTATAGCACGACATCTCACTCCATCTCTTTCTAGCATTCCCATGGCTAACATGGCCAAAAATCCCCCCCAAAGAATCTTGGTTTATGCATCTAACTCTTGTATCCTATCTGGTTTAGCATTTTTCCAGGATTTTTCATTTTTGAAGCATTATTATTAATAATTTCATAAAAATAGCTTTGGTAGACCCCACTGTGTACTTCCACCTTCCACCATGGTCTTGTCTGGCCGTGTGTGAGATGCGTGTACAAGGAACACATTTCTCCTTTCATCATATAACTAAAGCTAAAAGACGATCAGTGATAACCTGTCTCTCTTCTCCTGATCCTTCACAGATACAGCTTAACTAACAATTTCTTTTTAAGAGCAGCATGGGGGTGCGCAGTGATAAAATCAAGTGCATTCAGACATAGGTGGCTGGAGAAAGATAGTCCCTTCCAGTCTCCGTGGGTGGGAGCCCCTGGAGGCTGCCACACCTGCTGACCACTTGGCGTATCATCCAGAACTCAGACCTCAGAGCCAGGGAGGCACAAAGCTGCCAGGCCACCACAAGTCAGTATCCCTCTGAGGACTAACTGGTTTCAAAATTCGTGAAGGGAAAATAGAAGATAGAATCTCTGTAGAGCTGTAGAGAGTGGGGTGAATACTCTTGCTACAGTAATTTGTCATGTATTGCATGGTAAGAATCTACAATTATTAATTGTATTGCCTTGTAACTTTTTAATCCCTGTGATAATCCTTTGTAGCAGCAAAACTTTACAAAAGTACATAGTCAAAGAAAAATAAATACTGAATTTACATGTCTTAGTAAAGTTGATGAACATGTAGCGTGCATAAATGCGTGCTGATATTTACTAATCATAGGTGCTATTGTAATGTTGGTTACATAAAAATAAGAAGACCCAAATCTTTTGAAGTAAGTTATTATAAATTACTTTTAAAACAGTTTAAACTTTAAAGAACTTTAAACTTTTTAAGAGTTCTTTAAAGAACTTTAAAACAGTTTTTTGACTATTGAAAAAGATAATGATTGAACACATGCAGTTGCAGAAGGTTTTTAAGAAACATGTCATTGCCATAATATTATAGAACCAAGGGAAGAAGTTTACTCAAATACATGATAGTTACCAAGAATAATTATGCTGCTTGTGCTATTTTTAATTTTCAGATGATCAATGTATATAAAACTTTTAAAATTTTGTTTTAAGGACCTCTAATACATTATTTTTATTTTTTGGAAATAATTTTATTTTAAAAATAATTATAGATGGAACTATTTTGTATGACTACCAATTAAACCAATTTCATTTCAGTCAAGAAATAAATATGCTAAATATTTATTTTGCATTATTTTTAGTGCCTTCTTTCACCCGTGAAAACTGTACCAGCTAGAACAAAGCCCTAGATGGTTACATTTCCCATGGCTCCGTTCTTGGAAGTCTTCTTTTTCCTTCCTTTCTCTCTGTGCCTTCATTTGCTAAGTGATTTTATCCACTCTCACAGTTTCAAATACCATCTATTTGGTGTTAACTGCTACATCTGTGACTCCATCTCCAATCTCTGCTCTGAACTTGAGACTTCATACTGTATCTCCATTCAGATGTCTAACGGGCATCTCAAAGGCAATGAACCCTAGAGTGGGTTCTTGCTTTCTCCCTGCGAGCATGGTCCTCTTCCACTGTTCCTCATCTCAGCAAGTGCCACTAGTATTCAGTTTTTAATGATAAAATCCTTGACATCATCCTTGACTTCTCTCTCCCTTTCATACTCAACATTCAATGCACGAAATAAAACATGTTGGCTCTGCTTCACATGCATCCCACACCTGACTTCTTTCCTTCTCCTTGGCTACCATCCTAGTTCAAGTAACCACCATCCCTCTCCTGGACTGCTGCAGTAGCCCCCTATTTCCACTTTGTAGTTCACCCCCATCGGTAGATTCTCCACAAAGGAGCCATCGTGACTCTTTTAAAATGTAAGTCACATCAGGCCATTACTAACCTTTGCCTCATTTTCCAGGCCGTACTCCATGACCTAGAGAGACTCTCTCTATCTTAGCAATCCAGAAAGTACAATTCACTCGAGAGACCCGCAGCTGGACCCTTCCAAGGGATCAAATAAGGTCGAAACTTAATATTGTCACAGTAACACTAAGACATTACTTGCCTTTTTCACTATGTTGGCACCTGCAGTGATGGTGACAAAGTAATGGTGGGTAAAACTGCTAGGACCTTATCACAAACCAGGATCGGCACTCACTGTACTAGTGGCCATTGTGCTCTGAGCCTCTGCGCACACCGTTTTCTAAAGAAGTTTTATTTAAGACTATGCTTGATAAAAGAGGTAACATTATTATTTACATTAAATTCCAATCCTAGAGTACAAGTGTTTTTATATTCTGTGTGACATGAAGCACTTCTGCTACATAACATAAATACTATAGTTTTCTCAAAGAAAAGCATTGTGTAAGTGTTCAAGTTGTGAGCTAAACCAGCTGTTTTTCATAAAACTATTTTTTTTTACTTGAAATAACAACTTGTGTACAAACTGTAGACATTTATCCTTGGTATTTGGCAGACATTTAAAAAAATAATTGAAGTGAACTTATCACTTTAAGTAAAACAACTAGAACTAGTGAAAATTAAAATTTTGAAAAATTTGTATTGTGAGCATGACAGTTTCTCATCAAAGACTTTTCTGATGAGATTGTTGGTGTTATTAATAAATGTGTCAACATTTGGAAGATCTGAATGAATTAATATCTTCCCAATGACCAATGCATGTGATTGCATGTCATATTTAGGTAAATTATCCACTCAAAGTACAAGATAGACCAGCATGTTTTAATGTAAGTGAGTATGAAAAGTTTACTGATATGGCTCAGATTCCACACTGCAGCTGGTCTTTAAGATACTACTACTCGTCAAGTTCTGGTAGAGTAACAAAGAAGAATGTCTACAATTACCTAAAACGCTTATTAAAACAGTTCTCTCTTTCCAACTATATATCTTTATGAGATCATATTTTCTTCATGTACTTCACTAAAACATGATATTGCAAGACCTTTAATGAAGAAGGAGCTATGGGAATGAGATTACAGCTGTCTTCTCTTCAGCCAGATGTTACAGAGATTTGCAAAAAAAACAAATTACATGTTTTAGTCTGTTTGTGCTACTACAACAAAGTGCCTGGGCCTGGGTACTTCATCAAGAAGAGAAATAACTTTCTCACAGTTCTGGTGGCTGGGAAGTACAAAACGGAGGTGCTGGCAGGTTGGGCTGTCTGGCGAGGGCTGCTCCGTGCTTCCAGGATGGCAGCTTGAATGCTGCACACTCTCCAGCGGGAGCAGCGCTGGGTCCTCACCTGGCACGTGGCAGAGATCGAAGGAAAAAGTGGGCTGAGCTCCCTGCATCAAGCCCCTTCATAAAAGGCACCTAGTCCTGAATCCCATTCACCAGGCAAAAGCCCTCTTGGTCTAATCACCTGTTAAGGGCCCCATCTCTCAACACTATCACACTGGCCACTCCTGAATTTTGGAAGGGGAAACAACCATACCAATGCTTTTCTCAGATATTATTTTTTATTTTGGAGAATATGGCTATTTTTCATAAGATATTTTTGTTCACATATGATACATTAATATTATTTTTAATGACTTAATAGATAGATATTTTCTCAGTTTTAGTTTCCAGTACACTCCATCGGCAGATACAGTCCATGTAAATGAAAGCTGTGTGGGGTCTTCTACGTTTTTAAGAGTATAAATAAGTTCTGAGACCAAAATATTTGAGAATTGCTCTACGGACTTCATCTTTCAATTCTGTGCCCCTTTCTCAATCTTCTCCAAACACACTCTGCCACTTGCCAACCCCACCAAGTACATTTCCCTGACACACTCTCTGAGCTTGGCATTTCCCCTGCCTCGCCTGTGAGCGCCCCAAGCTCGCCTGGCTCACTTCCTGTTCCTTTAGATCCCGCCGGTCCCCTCCACGCCAGGCCCCTCGGGAAGCCCGCCAACGCCTAGGCCCCACTCTCTCATTAGTCACGTCACTGACTCGACCACACGCAGAACTTAGGACACCTAGCACACAGTACTCTCTCTCTCCCCCTACCCGAGCTAGGCGTGTGCGTGTTTGTTCACTATTTCTGTTCACTGCTGTCTCTAGTGCAAAGAACCATATATGGCATACAGCAGGTAATTAGTAAATACTTTTTCAGTAAAAAAAAAATACTTTTCAAGGGTGCGAGGGCGGTGAAGCCCCAGAGCAGAGTCCCCCGTCCCTGCCAGCGGAGCGCGGGACAGGCGGACCCCCGGGGCCGGGGCCGGGGCACTCTAGTCGGGGTTCCAGCCTAGTGGGAGGGTGCAGGCCCTGTCCGTCTCCCACGACAATGACGGGGGGGGGAGGGGACAGGGCGAAAAGAGACACAGAGGTAACACAGTGCAGCATCTGCGCTGAGGAACAGGGAACCGATGAACACAAGCATTTACCAAATTAGGAGTTTACCAGAGAGGGGCCAACTTGTTTTATAAAGAGTAAAACAAAACAAAAAAATCTCCTTTCAAAAAACAGTTTAAAAAAAGAAAAATCAAAGTACTAAAAAATGCTTTTAAAAAACAAAGATGCAATTTAAGAAGTAGAGGAAATCCAAAATACAAAGGAAGAAAATTTTTAAAAAGAGCTAAAAGACATGAAAATGTTAATATTATCTAGTAAGAAAACAGAGAAACAACCCACAACTTTAGGAGGCACTCTTCAACCTAGAAATCAAATAAAGGCGCAGTAGGGCACATCATAACGTCAAAATTCCCCTTTGCGATGGCGCGCATTGGGCGTGGAGCGGAGGAAGGCACCTGCGCAGGTGGCGCCCGATCCCCATCGCGCGCAGCGCGCACGTGCTCAGCCCCCGCCAGCTGGGATCTAGTCAAGAGTAAGGAACTGTTCAGTCACTGCAGCAAATGAAACTTAACGTGAAGGGTTTGAATCAGGAATTCGAGACTGAGAAGCTAATGTGTTGTGAAGGTAAAGGACACTTGGATCCCTGGGACTGGGAACACGGAGCTCATCCAGAGGCAGAGGCGCGGAAGGGTGGCCCAGCCCGGCTGAAATGAAGGTCTCGGAGCAGGGCCTGCCGGACAGAACCCGGCTGGAGGCTTAGGAGCGCCAGGGTGGCGCCACGGAGCTAGGGCCTGAGCTCTCCGGAGCCGAGACAAGAGAGGGCTCCACGTTGCCCGTTCTTAAGTGTCAGAAACACGGAACAGCCACTGCCTGGGGCGAGACGCCTCACCAGGAAAGACGCTCTGGCAACAAGCACAGTGGGAACAGGAAGCGAACAGGATGGAGCAAGTCCTGGCCCCTTCCTGCCCCTCTCAGGATCCCTCTGGTGCCCTTTGGCAGAGCCTACCCAGGAGCCAGCAAAACAGAAATGCGGTTTGCAGGGTCCCCGCCCCAGGCCTGCGAAGCAGATGGGCAAGGGCTGGTTTGGAGTGGAGACACAGACCGGCTGGTGGGCCATGCTGATTTCCCTTCCAGGGTAGCTATCCAATGACGCCCTCCTTGTTATACTGAGATGGCTGAATAGCAAATGACAGGACCATTGTCAAAGCATTATACAGCCATTAAATGTCATATTTACAAAAAATTTCTAATAGACTACTGTATTAAATAAAGGCACCATATGAAGTATGACTCCTAATTGCATTTTCTACAGAATAATAATGATGAATGTACATTTAAAGAGCAATAGAAAATACAGTCATATTGTAGCAATAACAATAATATAAAGTAATAACTAAAATAATAATAGTAAAAATGTTATGTTATAATGATGAAAGCTAACAACTTTTCATGAAAACTTATTAAGATACCACTCATTTTTTGCCAGGAATTTTGCTTTTTACTCATTATCTTAGTCAATCCTTACAATAAACCTGTTAGGTAACTGCCATTTTTAGACAAGCGTCAAAGGGGAAAGTAATTTTCAAGGGGGCAGGCAGAGACCTAGCTCAGATATCTGAATTCAAAACCCTCTCACTTCATGTGTGATAAATTTCAATATTGTATATATGTTACACATCTCATATGTGGGTATTAAACATTAATATAATAGAAAAATAATATATGTATGTCCCACATATATCACAAATCTGTGTTTCTGTGTGGCTGGAAAGGAATGTATTACTTGTTTGCAGTCTTCATGTCTGGTATTAAAACTATGGGATATAATTGCTTTCTTTGGCCGTGGAAATTTATTTCTCACTTTTCAAGAATTATCCTTTTCATTATATATAGCATTAATAATTCTCTCATGTCATTAAAATGTGATTTTTAAAGCTTATCTAATGTCACTTTGCTTAGAATATAGCATGGTTTATTTAATGTCTTTTCTATTGGGCGTTTATGTTGTTTCAATATATTTGCTATTATAAATAATACTTGTTATGACCCAAACACGTGTGTCCTCCCCCCAAATTCATGTGTCGAAATCCTAACGCACAAGGTGATGGTATTAGGAGGTGCGGCTTTTGGGAGGTGACTGGGTCATGAGGCAGAATCCTCATGAACGGTATTAGCACCCTTACAAATGAGGCGGGAGAGAGACCCAGGCAAGTTAACTAGAGTGAAGTGTGGGGCCGTGCTGATGACCTGCCGAGGTCAGGAACAGACACAAAGAGGTTTAAGCACAACCAACAGCTCCAAGCATCCCCTGCTCTCACATTTCCTCACTGCTTCACACCTCCAGGACTGGTGGCTTACAAGAAATGGAAGTTATCACTTCCCTGGGCTGCTTTCTTCAGAGTTTAAATATTGTGTAAGGCTGGTTTATAGCGAGGGCTGGAGGTGGAGCCACAGTGGCAGCATAGTTGTACTTTAGGCTTTACACAGTTGGCTTTAGGCTTCGGGGCACGTCCCTTACCTTTCTTAAAAGGCACATTTACTAAATCTCTCAGGGAAGGGTGTTCACACCTGAGGAGTGTGACCACCGTAACAGCAAAGAAAACACGTTGGATGGCCAATGCCATGTGAGAAAGAACGAATGAAACAAAAAACATTAGGAATTTAAATAAGTATGATACATGTCCTCTGCAAGATAAAGGGAGATTTTTGCTTTTGAGGAGTCATAAAGAGGAGTCAAGTGGACATATCGGCTATAAAAATTAAATAATTAAGATAAAGAACACACATGGGGAAAATAACAGAATGTATTTTATTGAAGAAAACAAGAATTAAAAATCGGGTTGAGAATATCTCCATATGGAAGTGGCAAGTCATATAGATACAAAATTTTCCTTTAATGGAGAGCGATGGACATTAAAAAGATCATCAGAAGATATTGTAAACAGTATTAAACAACATTATGCTAATAAATTTGAATTTTAGATGACATGGAAAAATTCTTAGAAAGACAGAGCTTGCCAAAACTGGCACAAACAGAAATAGAAAATCTAGTCCCATAACTAGCACAGAGATTAAATCTGTACTTTTTAAACCTTCACAAAATAAAGGTCCGTGTCCTCATGGGTGTGCAGAGCATGCAGTGGTACCTCCCGGTTTGAATTTGCATTTCCCCGAGGAGAGGCACAGGATGTGGCACAGCTTTCCATGTGCTTATTTGCCTTTTGCGCATCTTGTTTGGGGAGGTATCTTTTAAGGACCTTGTTCCATTTTTTAATTGGGTTGTTTGTTTTTTTACTTTGAGTTTTAAGAGTTCTTTGCACATTTCTAATATAGTCCTTTATCTTACATGTCTTTTACAAATATTTTCTCCTAGTATGTGGCTTATCTCTTCATTCTCTTGACAGTGTTTTTCAAAGACCAAGAATTTTCAATTTTAACAAAGTACAGCTTATCAGTTGTTTCTCTCGTGAACTGTGCTTTGGTGTTATATCTAAAACAATCAGCGTGGACGGTTAGCTCAGTTAGTTAGAGCGTGGTGCTAATATTAATAAAAATGTCATTTCGTACCTATGGTCCTTTAGATTTTCTCCTATCTCTCCTGTCTTTTAAGAGTCTTATGGTTTTGTGACAAGGGTTTTTTTTTTTTTAGACTCATGTCCACTTATATTTTAAAACATTTCAATACTAGGTAAGTTACTGTCTTTTGCCTATTTTCTTCAGATATTACTTCTTAGATTTTTTTCTTTCCTCTTGTAAACCCTGTGTAAAAGCAGGTTTTGGCTTAAATTACTGTGTACTTTTATTAGTCTCTCCCTAGGGACTACAGTTATGGGGTTTCTCTCTGTTTTGCATATATTATTTTGTATGCTACAACTTCAGAAGAAAGAGAATTTTTTTTCTTCAAATGGTGTTTATAGTTAACATCCTAGGAAGAAAATCAGTCTACTTTTTTACCTACTGGTCCAATTTGGTTAGAATTTGTGAAATGGCATTCTGTGTTAGCACTGTTCTGATTTGATTAATTAAAACTAAATCTTCACCTGGTTAAGTCTCCTTTTTTGTGGAAGATTATTTATATTTGCAGATCACATATATTTCACTAAGACATGAATTTAACAGGGAGACATGTGTCCGGTTTGCTCTTATCTTGCAGTAGCCAAGGAGATAAAGCCACTTAGAAGCTCTCTCTCTTCTGTTTGTTATTTAAAGTTTGAAAAACGTTTTCTAAAATTTGTAGGAAAGAAAGTTGTATACAAATGATTTAAGTAGGCTTTGTGTGGAGTTCTGTTCAAAACTATCAAAAGATGATCTATGTTTTACTGATGAAAACTGTAGTGAGAGTTTGCCAGTCAGGCTATTAATTCAATTTTGCCATTTCAGTAGGTCAAGAAAGAGAAATTTGGATTTGAACATAAAAGGTATTCTTACCTTAATTATTATTGAGTTAGACAACCGTATGGTCAGAAGAGAAATAAAGCATAATCAATTGCAACTCCCCATGTGTTTTACAAATTGAAAAAAAGCCTGAGAGATTAACAAGTGTTTAGGTCATAAAACTAGATCGTGGTGGAGCAGTGACAGGAACTCACCCTTCAAACCTGCTGGCCAGTGTTCTTTCCATCACAGCAGTATCTTTTCTGAAACAGCACAGCCCACGGTTTTGTCAAGTAAGAGCGAGAAGTCATGTCAGTAACCCACCTCCTCAGTCTCAGTTTTACAGCACTTACCTCACCAGTTGAAACCGTTATGCCCCAAACCAAAAAGTCAACATACACTTGCCTTGCCAGTGAGATCTAAAAAGGGCTTCCATCAATGGTTTGCACGGGGCAAAAACAGCGAGAGCTCCTGGAGTTACCCTTGGGCAGAGGTGGGAGCGGAAGTGTAACGAGGATGAGACTTCAGCGTTCCAACTCAATCGCACGGGTGCTGACTGAAGCTGGTTCTCATACCGGTGTGGTAGCAAAATCTAGGCAAACGCGAATGAATGCGGTCTGGGAGTACTGTCCCAGGATTTCACAGTCGAGTGTGGTACACACAGGCGACCGAACGCTTGTGGTTGGATAAGCGCAAAGAAAATGCAATTCAAAAGGAAGCAGGGAAGAGTTAGCCCCAGAGCTGAGTATCAGGAACCCACCGAGAGTCTGCGTGGAAGAGGACAGGAGACAGGAAGATGTTTGTGTGGAAGGAGGAGCGTGAGCGGGGAAAGTGCTACAAAGCATCTTCGTATGCTCAGGGAATTTTTGTCATTCGGTTTTGTTAACTGGTGAAACTCAGTAAGCAATGGAAGAGATGATTTTGGAAAATTCCTGAGTGTCAAAATTATCAAAGAATGTATTGAAGATGCCAAAGAAATAAAGATTTATTTTGTGTGCCATGAGGAGCCATTATTTATTTTTAAAAAGAATAGTTAGCTATGCTGGAAGCCCCTGAGAGAAACGACTAAGACCTTGGCTCAAGATCTGAATTTAGCGAGACTTGTCAGGGAGGCCAAGAGTTGCATGGGAAAGATCGGATGAGAAGGGAGCACCAAATCGTCTCTCAGGTGCAGGTGTTTGCCAAAATGAGCAGCTCAGCTTGGTTACCAACCTCAGTACAAAGCTGTTGCACAAGACTTTGCTCAGAATTCACTTGATATCATTTAACACTTAAAATATTTTCCTAATCTTGTCCTATTGGCACTCTATAGGGCAAGCATTACTTTAGGTGTCTGCTTGGCATTGCAGGCCAAATGGCATTATCTAGCAGCAGAGAGGTGATAGTTAAGGGGTAGAAAGCAAAGATGTTGGCTACCAAGTCCAGTGGAGAGGTCTTAAATATTGGGCAAGGAAGGGGTTGCCACTGCACGGGTCTGGCTCTTGCCTTCCACCCTCAGCATTCTGGTTTTGCCAGTTTTCGCTTTCAGGCTCACAGTAAGCCAGCTGATAGGGTGTGATATGTAAAGTGGCACCTTCTGAATCCATGATGAGAACTGCATGTCAGGCAAACACTGTCTGAGGGGACACACGAGCACATTTGTGAAGTGAGTCAACTAGACAGAAACAGAGCCGCGGCAGCATGTTCGCTGTAAACATGGAATGCGGAGAAGGGCTGCATGTTCCAGAGTCACCAGAGGAATGCCTGACACCAGGACCTGTGGGCTTGGGTCTGTGTGAGGACATCTTCCCTCTCCCGCGAGCACACGCAGAGGATCCTGTGGACATGGATGCCGGCCGGCGGCCTTCCTTGTTCCATGTGACTACCTTGCTATGTGCACAATGTTTTTATAGCAACATAATTTGCTATAACTTATTAGGTTTGTACATATTACATTGCACTCACATTCCAGGCAGGTTTTCTGAGATTAGACTTGGGTCACAGTTACTGGGGTTTGGGTGTTTTCAAACACTGGCAGAATCTTGACATACTCCTACGGATGACTAATGCTGCCGAGTGTGTGTGGGCTTCACTCTCTGAGAATACCTTATTTCATTCTTCTGCGAGTCAGGAGAAAGGACCATATGGCGGCCACATACACCAACAGTATGAACAAAAGACGGTATTAAGCACTTGGTTTCCAGTGGTAATACTGTTTCCACTATTACAAGGGTGAGAGTTGCCTCTTGATGTATTACATCTTGTTTGGAATAATTCAATACAGAACTGATGGAGAGAAAGTCCATGGCATAAAAACAGGAACAAAGATTTGTGGTCTCTGAAAAATATAGTCCTTCTTTGAAATGCATTTTTAAAATGAGTGTGTAAGGAATATTAAGTCATTGTAGACCAAAACAAGGCTGAGGTGTATGTTTGGGAGCAAATGGATTAAAGTTCTCATATTTTATAAAAGGGAGCCAAGAAGTACTACTTTTTAACTTTGCTATTAAATGCATGTGAAATATATTTAGGAACAACTTGTAAACAATCTAAAATGAGATCTGTGTCTTTCTGGTCATTTCAGACTCTAAAATAAAACAAACACACTATATCCATAACAAAATGTAAAGTAGGACAAGTCTGAACACAGAAAGTATAAGATACTACAGCAATCTTTAAAAAGAAGAAGATTTTTATACAACCTGGATAGGAGTATCAAATTCCTGTACAAACTGGGGCTTCTCAGTGTCAGGACGACTGAACATTCCAGACAGGATGGAGCCCCAGGAGAGGCCCAGATGTGGCAGGTGGTTGGAGCAGAAGTCACGGCCCCTGGGGCTGCCTCAGATGAAAGACAATTTCTTCCTTTTCCAGATTTGACACTGGCAGTTTGAATTCTGCTAAGGCTTTTCTATCATTTCAATTATTTTGTAAAGATACATTTATTAAAATGGCATTGTAAATAGCATCATTATTTGCTACTAGAAATGGAAATTTTATGTGGTATGAAATGCCGTAAGAAAACAGGAGGTTTATAGTGACAGTCCAGTGACTCCTAGAACAAAAGTTGAAATAGCTAATTTTAAATAATCATGTATTTCTGCATCTCTCAGTCAAATAGGATTAACTTTTTTTAATTGGTAGAGGAAATGAATTTATTGATTTTGAGGTGCACATGCAACTGAATAGTGGAGAAGACTATTAAACAATTTGAGGCAGAAAGGAAGATGTTATTATTTTTTGGCATATCTTTTTTCTTCTTTTTGTTTTTAGTTTTCATATCACCTTTTAGGAGGAAAACACAACAAATCCTTATGCCATTTCACTTACATATTTCATTGGGAAAATATTTTCAAAGGCCTCTTTTAAAAATTATGTTTACTTTCAAACATTTGGAAAACTCACAAATTAAAATGTGATACACAAGGACAAAACATGCACATGCGATAAGAGATAATAAATGGCAAATGGCCCTGATATTTGAGTACACAACCTTTATTTCAGCGTGGTTGAAACATTCACTCTTGGTAAACGTTTGGTTTTTCTACTTGCCTCTGTGTTGCCACCTGGGACACTAATCGGGCTTAATTTCGCTTCACAATCCTTACAGACATGTTTCTGGGCCAACTGCAGAAATCGGTGAGGCTGGAGGAGTTCATCAGAGTTGGCAAACTTTTCGCGGAAGCATTGCAAATTAGTTGCTTCAGCTATTTCATAATTCAAGGTAGGATCTACTTAGAATAAAAACTCAAACTGAGAGAAGATTATCAACATCTTTTGCAAGGCGCCTCTGCCTGGACGACGAGGGGAGGACTGTCGCTGCTCCGGGAATGTCCCTCATCCTGAGCTACCAGAGGCTGCGACTGCCGTGAGCTGATGCTGCGCGCAGTGGCTCTGTCAGCCAGAGTTCTGATTCCCGGTGCCTTTGGCCGCTTGACGGGCAGTCACCCGGGCCGCTCATTTGTCACCGCCGCGTGCCAGGCCCTCTTTAGCCAGGGCCCTGCAGCAGCCTCGGGCGCCGGGGACTGAGCGCGCAGCTTCTGCGAGGCCCGTTACCCCCTGACTCACCTGTCCAGAAAAGTGGTCTTGCTGAGGGAGACTGACGGTGTTATAAACTGGTCACAAATCACTTCAGGAACACTTGACTACCCAGGGCTGGCCTGGCGGAATCAAACTGACAGAGAAGATGTGAGCGCGAAGTTGGCGAAAGCCTTCTGAGGAAAGCGTGTCTCTGATGCTGCTATTTTAGGTTTCATTATGCTACATTGTCCTTTTTTGTTGTTGAGAGACCAACATTATATTAATAAATTTTTATAATCATTACGGGTTTTTTATGATGCATTTCACTTGGTAAAGCACAAAGACCTAACTCTGTGGGCTGCTTTGTTCATTTAACTTTTTCTGGCACACTATATTTGTGGGAATTTATGAGATACATGTGAAGTTTTGTTCTATGCGCAGAATGTGTAATGATCAAGTTGGGGCTGCTAGACTGTTCGTCACCCAGGTACTTACCATTTCTGTGTGGCGGTACTTTTCAAGTCTTCTCTTCCAGCTATTCTGAAAAATACAATATGTTGTTTTTCTACTGTAGTCATCCTGCTGGTACGTTTCAATCTTATGTTAGTGTCTGGTATCACAAGGATTTACTTTTCTTCCAGTGATGTTTGAATTTTTTTGCATACTTTATCTGTTTTTTCTTAGTTGGTAATAGATATTGTGGTAATAGTTTCCTAATTTTATCCCATTCCTAAAACATTTTTGGTCATTACAGTTTTCTTTAATCACAATTCTTAGGCATTTTACTAGTATTTTACTTAGGGTTTATGCATCTATATTAGTAAGTGGCATGTGTTTCTTTTTTGAGCTATCTCTGTTGGGTTTTATCGTGTGTGCTGATTATTTTTAAAATGAAAAATTTAACAAAGCCATAGAAATATTACAAACCTTAAAATATGTATTTGATAATTATTGGTTCATTCAAGGTTTTTATTTCTTACTTGGGCCAAATGTTTTTTTCTTTCATTTCCATGAAAGTAAAGACAATTAGACCATAGTCTGAATAAAGTAGTCAAGTATTTTCTGACTCCAGACTATAAAGAAATTACTCCAATTGGTGTGCTAGAAATAGTACGATTTGCCCTAAGTCAGTGGGTGTGGTCTCATGAAATCTCCTGCCAGAGTCCATTTTATCCCATTTTTTCCTCCCCATAATTAAAAAAAAAAAAAAAAAACCTCACTGCCTCACTGCATGAGATGGCAGGTATTCCATCTAAAAATTATTCTGAAGTCCTTTATAGGAAAGTGCAAATCTGGGCCTACCAAGCTAATAATATTCAAGGAAAGGAGCAGCTTTAGCTTGTCACTAGCTGTGTCATTGTCTATTTATTACCTTGTGGGAATAAATACTGTTTTTTGCTGATGTGTCCTCAGCCTCTGACTGACTGTGCATTGGTTTCAGTGGCACTGCCTTGTCCTCATCCCACTGGCCCTGCTCTGTTCTAGTCCATCTTCATTGCTTGCCTGAGTCTTTTTATTAATAACAGTTTCTTCAAGGGTCTTTGTCTCTATGCCTGCTCCATCCAGATTCATTGTCAGCACCATAACTAGAGAAAATTTTCAAAAATGTAAATGTGAGCATGCCACAAAGTCAACTCTGACTTGCAGGCAGTTCCTGAGCTCTGGCCCCAGCCCGGTCTGCAGTCTCATTTCCCACCTCCCTCCTGCCCATGCTCTAGCCCTCCCTGCCTCCCTCCTCTGTGGTCTCACACCCCTCTGGCCTCTGACACGCCCTTTCCTAGAGCACCTTCCTGTCCCTTTCCTGGATTATGTCTCAGCAGGCTGCAGCTTCAGTGTGGCCCTGCTGGCCTTCCCACTGCGAGCTTAGGTTGTTCACCATTTGTTCTCCTAGCATCTTTTTGCACACTCCCTAGTAATACTCATGCCATTTTATTGTATTAATAATACACTCTTTAGTACCTGTACTGCCCAGTAATTTATATACTTGAAACAGAAAAGCCAAGCTATTCTTGTTCAATGCCCATGGATTCATACCAATGGCTAGTCCAGTGCCTGGAATACAGCAGGTATATAATGTTTGTTGAAAAACTAGGTAGTAATAAGGAACTAAGAAAATAAAAATGACAGGATTTTGCTGAGGGGTATAACAGAAGATGTGAATACATGGAACAACATTTTCTCTATATTGGGAAAATATATTTGCCCAAATAAGCTTGTAATTATTTAGTATAATACAGTAACAAAAAATTATAAGAAATAATTTTGGAATTCTAAAGTTCATCTGGATAAATAAAAAATAGAGGAAAGAATATTTTAAAAGAATATGGGGTGTTACTGTTTAACCAGATATTGAAATGTGTAATAAAACTCAAATAATTAAAATAATGTGGACAGGAATAAACAGCGAGATTAATTTAATAGGACAGAACTTTTGGAAATAATTCCAGACACAAATAAAATTGGGTAATGATAGAACGGCAGCCTAAATGAGTGTTGTGATATGGAATTACCAACTGTAAAAGGATAAAATTAAATTCTAAAATCCTGCACACAAAAGTTAATAATATCATTATAAAATGGGAGCATTTATAACTGAATTTGTGCATTATCATTGGCCAGGCGAGGTTTTTAAAAGCGAAGCATCAAAGGCAAAAATCATATGCATATACATATTTTTTAAAAAATAAGTGTGAATACATAAAATTTAAAATATGGCAAAAATACCATAAATAAAGTTAAAAGACTAACTACCCCCATCTTTAGAAGTCATTTCAACATAAGTGGCAGATCCTGGGTTAATATCTCTAATGGTTCAGCTTTCTTTGAAATCACTCAGAAAACTGATACAACACAGAATACAAGGCCAATACCAATCAATTTTCAAATGTGAAATGGGAATGCTTAATTAGTATACAAAAATATTCAACTCCACATATGATCTGAGAAATGTAAGTTGAAATCTGATCAGGTAACATTTGTCTTAACTAGACCTGAGTTAAAATCAGCAGTATCTAGGACTGATGGCTGGAAGTGGAGTGGATGCTCCTAATCTTCCGGTGAAGGTTTAAATTAACATCAGCTCTGGGAAGGGCAGTTTGGTGATGTCTCTACACTGGAGCCTGTCTATTCCAATTCTGGTTATTTACATTGTATTAACGAAGTTAGGTTTTTAAAAAAATTAACTTTATTAACCAAAAAATGTAACTGATACTTTGTTTGTATCTTAAAAATCAAGTTATAAAACACATGTCTTGGAAACACATATTGGCTAAACAAATAAATAAAACTTGAATTCATGTCCATAGAAAATGAAGTATGAAGAGATAAACACTAACTGTGAGCAGTGGTTACCTAGTCCAGAAACTTCTCTGGGATTTCTCTCATTCCTAGTCCATGGATGAGAAGCTGATGGGCTGCAAAAACTCTTTCCTGAGGAAACACTTCCGGTGCTTACTTATTGCTTATTCTTGGGCTTTTCTTTTCTTTTTTTCCTGTCATCTGGTGGAATCCTTCTTATTTTGTTATACTCATATATTCATCCAAACTTTTGGTCTATGGCAGCACCTTGGAATGTAAAATGCACAAGCCAAGAATCTGAATTGTTTACATTTCGTATTATACTATAATATTAAAAATCCTCCTTAGCAGCAGTAGTGGAGCCTGGTGATCTGGCTGCCCCATGGGAGAGTCTCAGGGTAACAGATACACTGGGGTTGCGGGTGGGCAGATAGATCACATTGATTAATATGACACAGCGATATCAAAATCTTGTCCTTCCACATTTTTCTACGGTTAATATTCACCTGTGTAACTGAAAATGGAAACAATAAGACTGTATTGGCAATAACAATGGTTTAGCATCTATAGGAAGAGGCAAAAGCTACTCTTGGTCAGAATTCACAGCCTTAACTGCTTTTGTTATTACACTAGTATAATGGTTTTTCTATGCTGAGGCACAGTAGACATCGTTTACTCAGTCATTCCATAAACATTTAGTAAGCATCTACTGTGAAGCAGCCACTATTCCAGGCACTTGGGAAACATCCAAGAATCTAAGATCTCTGACCCCATAGGGCTTTTTAAAGGTATTCTGCTATATCATGATTTGGAGAACAAAGAGAAGAGAAATTGCTTTCCAGAAAGGGGCCTCCATAATCAGAAAGTGAATGCAGAACATTAGCTAAGAAGGGGTAACCACATGACCGGTGGTCAGTGTTAGGCATGTCAGTGGGTCTCTTCAGGGAACTGCTTCCTGTTCACAAAGCGCCAGGTGTCAGAACTTGTCTCTTTAACCTCTCCCAGGATAAGCAGCGATGCCCATGGTGCAGGCATGGCACAATTGCCAGGGAAAACTCCAGCTGGGAGCATCACCCAGAGAGGCATGGCCAATTCAGGTGCTGCTGCTGCACCAAGAGGAAAGCCCAGACGTGGGGGCAGGGTGGGACGTGGTTCAGGAAAATTCGTATTCTCTTAAGTCTGCAGCTATTGCGTCATATTTATTTGAATAATCTGGACATTATCAGTGCTTGATTTGATTTTCCCCATGAGAGAGAAAGAAAATAGACTCCAAAGGACCTGGATTGTGGGCACCTTTGGGTCCCCTCATGAGCCATACACTGGGACTGGGGCATTAACTGCGTTAAAGTGTACAAAGAGTTTGTCTCTTGAAACCCAATATCCAGACATAAGGCTCAGAGACTTACCAAAGGGAACAAAAATATGCACCCACCATTCAGGTGAAGAGAGTGAACATTACCAGTTACTAACTAAGGTGAAATATTTCTAAGACAAATAGTGCTATAACAAATCCCTGCTTTATGGGGACAAAGTATACAGTAAATTGATTACAGAAAGGAATTGGCTAAGTTCTGCAATGAAGGCTTGACACTGTGTGAGCTTCTTAGAATGTGGTTTCAGCCTTGGGAAAATGACCTGCATTGGGGGTAGACCTCAAGGTGTTCATCTCTTGGGGAGGGGAGCAGGAGCACATGTTAATTAAGTTTGGCTACAGAAAACTATAGAATATATTTGTATATACTTATATATACACCTGTGTTTATATATAGGTACATATATAAAATACATATTGTAAAATTTGGTGGGCTGAAAGTTTACTTATTAAACACATGTAAGCAAAAGGATACAGATATAATGTAATTACCTGTAATTCCATTACAGAGAGAGAGCATTGCCAACACTAGCTTAATCTGCATCCTTTCCACAGCATTTATCAGCCTACCTGTCATATCACATATTTATATCACACATATCACGCATGTTTGTCTTTTGACTTTGCCACCAAGCTTCAGGGTGTGTGCTCCATAAAAGTGTGGTCTTTTGTTCTAAGATATAAGCCCAGGGCCTAAAACAGTGCTGTGGTAGGAACTCAGTAAATATTCATTAATCTGAGGACTGAATTATAAAATAAATCATATTTTCCTCCTTTGTGTGTGGTGCATGTCATAAAGTATGGCAAGGTCGCAGTGCGTAGGAAAGTCTGATGCGCAAACACACGTGAACTGGGGACTGACACCCACTCAGTGTGAACACCGGACAGAGCTGAGCACTCTGTCCCTCCGTGCAGATGACTTAGACTTTTATTTTCTCCTGTATATATCTCTACGTTTATAACAGTTCCTACAGTATCAATATAAAATAAATAAAACAAGTAATAGGTGAATTAGTTATAGGAAAGTTACTCCCATGATGGCTGAAGACATTTAGGGAGGGGCTGAATCCATCAATCAGATTGAAGCTTCATTTTAGACAAGGAGGCCCCAATCCAGCATGTTTGACCTAATCACGGTTAATGGGTGAAGACCGGTGCAATCAAGATTTAAGGGGACCATTGTAAGGATGCATGAACCTGAGACCTAACAACAATTGTGTGATCACGGTCTGCAGACAGTTGGATAGAGTTTCCACAGTTGTAATTCTTCTGTTTCCATGAAATATTGGTATAATAGTATGAAAGTCTACTTCTTAATGTTTCCAAACAAAGGCATTCCAATGCTATTTGGGGTAATGGGAAAGATGAAGGAATCAGAGAGCAATACTTCATCGGTATGCCTCAAAGAGACAAATCCCAACAAAAACAGTTGCATCTTAGTGGGTGTAGCCTAGAAGGGTTTGAACTTTATTTCATAGGTGATGGAAAGTCATTTAATAGTGTGGACCAGGAACAGAAGTAGATTTGATTGTAAATCATCTGAATAATCACCTTAATTCAATACTTTATTTGCTACTATAGACATGAGTGTACGTTAAGACACATGCATGTATTTTAACATAGTTGTTAATTCTATGTTATTTATGACCAATTATTCTCAATTCAGTGAAAATGTTTGGAAATTATGAAACAAAGATAAAGTAAATTAATTTTTAATTAGGTTTTCTACACTCAGCCAAATAATTCTTCTAATCGATTTTTTTTTGCTTAGTGTTTCCCTGGAGGAGGGCATTCCAGTGATGGAAGTGAAGTCCTACCGCTGCCCCTTCCGCCTGTTGTTATCCTTTTCAGTGTATCCTTTAGTGGTAATTTTTTTACACGCAAAATACTTTTTTTAACAAAAGTAAAAAAGTTTTTGGTTTTATTGAATTAATAATTGCTTCCCATATTAAAAAATAAAAGGGGGATGGAAAAGACAAAATGCTTGATTTTGTGGGAGCATAATTTTACTCACAAACGTATTTTGTTCATGACCTACCTTCCTGGATTTCCAGCTCACCGAGGATTCAATAACTCTGCCTCAGAACCCAGGGAGAGCCACGTGCACATTTTATGACAATTTGATGTGTCTTCAGTCTTCTTTACAAAGAGGCTGTGTTTTGATCGGCTCTCAGACCTGATTTGTCAGGACTGATAATTAGCTTAATAACCAGTGAATCGGAAAGCAAATCTCAAACAAGGGTGGGAAAAAGTCAAATTAAATCAGTATCACAATTTTGCTAAAGCACATCCCATATTAAGTTCAAAAGAGGGGAACTGTTGACTAAACATTTTAATTGATTCACTCATTTATTCATTAAAGCATTCATTGAATATTTACAACATGTGAGATACAGTGTTAAATTTATCTTATCATGTATTTCATTTTCAAACTGTTTTAGGATTACTGTGTTGTAGAGTAAATAAAAAAGTGTATTTTTATTCCTCCAATATGCAAGAAGGTTTTTGACATAAACATTTATTTATCCCAAAGAAATATGCTGCTTACAATGCACTACTAAGGAACATTGAATTATTCTTCATACTTATTTAGGTCTTCTTGGGAAATTCCATCTATATTTAGATAAAAATAACCGTAATACACCATCTGCAAAAGGGAAAATTAGCATTTTCCAAGAAATAGTAAATGATCACGGTATAGTTAGAATAATAAAAATACTTAGAACTGTGTATATTGGGCAATAAATAACACTTCTCTGTTTGATATTTCCCTCAAAGGGTAAATCTTGTTAGTTATAAAAGTGCATTAGGCAGTACATATTTCCAAAATCTATATTTCACTCAATATCCATATTTCTCCTTGGTTATTTTTAAATTGCTCCCTTATTGTGTAGTCTAATTAAAATTTTAAACTTGAAAATATGAATGATAATGATTAGCTAATTTCCAGAGGGATAGTGAATCACAGATTGGCAAAATCACGTCATTGGTTGAAAATACTTAACTCTGATTTTCAAGGAAGAGATAGCCTATTTTTCTTTTAACTCCTAGACATGTCAGCCAAAGGTGTAATTCCTAGTACATCTCCCTGTGTCAAGTCCTGAAAAGCAGAAAGATTTTTTAGACAAGACTTGTTTTTATCATAAGGATTGTCCGAAAACAGGATGAGATCTGTTGCAAGAGAAGTAGCTACTGCTTGGAAGGTATTCTTTGATGTTACAGAAAAAAATACAAACATGTTTAGTGCTTAGTGGGTTGGATTTTATTGTCTCTAAGGTCTTTTTTATCAGGCAACAAATATTGAAATGCTATAGAGACAAGGTGGAAGCTGGATATTGGTGTATTGCTGTATCAAGATATCAGATTCAACTGATATCTTGAAAATAATGAACTCTTTTCTGCAAAGAGAAATGAGAGTCAAGACACACAGCCAGGAATGGCCGAAAGTCCCTTTCCCGCTTTGTCTGCAGACACTGAGCTCTTTCCCACCCACTCACAAATGGACTCTAGAGATGGATCAGAACAGCTGAGAGATGTGGTTGGCAGAGGTTGCTGACATGTTTAGAGCTGCAGCTCAGAGACCCAGCAGGGTAACCCAGAGGTGGGTTAGCAGGGCCTGCAAACCTCCAGGGTTCACAGGTTTCTGATTGATAGCCCAAGCCCTGTGGACAGTGTAGAAAACAGCTGAAACTCATGTGCCAAATTTCTGTCTAGGCAATAACAGAAAAGACAACAGGATTCAGAAAATGTGCTGTTAGAGGGATTTTGCAAAGAGAAATTCAGTAAAGTGCCATCAAAGGGAGAAATGGGACCCGGCTCAGTTGCAACAAGGCATTACGAGGGCGATTTACACAGAAACCGCACTGGCAAAGAACCGTGATCAAAACACAAGCAAAAAATATTCTGCCTAGATGGGGGATATGAAACACCCTGGAAGTTTTCAGTAAGGTACCTTTTTCTTAGCTAATTGCACAGGGATTCGGCCTCCAAAGTGGCAGGACTAACTGTAGAGTCAACTGGGATCCAAAAGTGTTCAAGTCTTGTCCATCTGGCTTTCTAGATAGTTTTAGGGCCTGGACAAGATGATAGGCTCACTCATTTTTTTACATATGAAAACAGGTGGCCACAAACAGAGTAACAGTCCTCAGCTGAAATGCTACCTGCTTGTGTTTGTCTGCATAGGGCAGACTTGGGACAAGACAGGATTGTGGAGACAGTTGCCACCATCAGCCCAGTGACACAGAGCAGTCCTTCTTGTACTTCAATGGGCACAAGCAGTACCTGGAGGACTGGTGATGACTCACTTCCTGGGTATTATCCCTAGACATTCTGAGTCAGTGGGTGAGGGTGGGACCCATACGTTTCTATTTCCAACAAGCTCCCAAGACTCTGAGAACTGCAGTGTCAGAATCACCTGCAGGGCTTGCTAAGCCCAGACTGCCAGGCCCCACCACAGTGTCTGATTCAGTTGGTCTGAGGTGGAGGCAGAGACTTTGCCCCAGTGCCCAGGTGATGTTGATATTGCGGGATGGAGGACCATACTATGAGAACCCCCAACCTAGGGCGTGATACCATGGACAGCCAGTGGCCATCTTGGCTGTGGGAGGGACTGGTGTCCAGTTCCCAAAGGCAATGCTCCCAGGGTGTGCCCTGGGACTCAGGAGAGCAGAAGTACATACTCTACTATTACATTTTGGAGAGGGGCGGGACCCTTCTTGACAAAACGCTGTTGTGCTAAGACTCCGTACTGTGCTCCAGAGGCAGGGCGTGGGCTGCAGGGCAGCCACCTGTTGGTCGTTGTTTCCACGTAGGAGTTCCCATTCATGGAATCGGGTCCTGACAGGTAGGGATGCACAGGCTGGATTTTCAACACCCCCTTCTCCAGGAATTATTACTCACTGCCCAGCAGACAGGGACTTCCGTGGATGGAAAGGACTCGGTCTGGCACAGCAGTATCCAGAGGCAGGGGGCCACGTGCAAACTGTGGTCCCGGAAGGGGTGCTGAGACCTTCTCTGCACTTAGCTGGTGAAACAGAATCAGAAAGAAATCTAATAGGAGAAAAAATCGAGGTGTTAACTACAACTTTGTAGGTCAAGTAAGATGGATAGGAAGCAATCAGAGAAGGAAGACAGGAGGCCGCTCTTGGCTTTGAGGCTGCAAGCCCTCAGCGGGGCCTGGAAGCGCCAGAGAGCGCGCAGCAGGGACAAGCAAGGAGCCTTCTCGGTGGACACGCATCTACTCCGGAGGAGCGATTCCTGCCATGGGACCAGGACGATCTGCCCCAGGTGGCGATGGGACGTCGCCGTCCCTGGGAAGCTGCCTCAACCCGGTTTCCTCCGGGCTCGTGGAAGCCGTGGCCTCAGGAACGCTGCCGGGGAAACCACTCACACGCTTCTGAGAGCCTGCGCTTTGTCTCCGACTCGCCGACTGCTTGCAGTGTTTCCATGTGTGCCAGTAATGGGAGAAAATAAAAGAAAACGGCAACAGGGCGAGTCTCAAGCTCCTCCGTGGGCTGGCTCCTCCTTCACACCCCACCGTGCTGGCTCCGGTGCCCAGACGCGCAGCCACGCTCCAGCCCCAGCGGCCCCCGGCCCGCAGCAGGTGCTGCGTCCCATTTGGCGCCTCTCTTGTCCCCGCAGGTGGCTTCCCTTCCTTGAGGGTCAAGATGATGATGGAGATAAAATAATCGACTGCTCTGTTTACATTATTATTTGCGAACAAAAGATGAAAGGGTCATTTTAGTGAAGAAGCCTTATTAACAATCTCCATGTATAACCTGAGTTTGAAATAGCAAAATAAAACTTTACTCTTTCATAGAGCTTAATCGTTGAAATTACAGGAAACTGAGCGGAGAGTCTAAATGAAGCAGTATTTGCTAAAGGAGAGGTCACGGAAACCAGGACACTCAAGAATGCTTATCAAATATGTTAAAATCGCATTAATTCAGTTCCTCCACATGAAAGAAAAAGCCCCTACAAGGCTCTTAATTATTAATATGCTCAAATATTATTTTTCCCCAAATTAGTCATGATTGAGAGGAAACTACCTAAAGCAAAACCTATATAAAAATAATCAAACTTAAACATTTATAAAAGGGCTCTTCACTTCCAGGAAGAGAAATTAAATTTGTATATTAAAAGCCTTTATATACTATGCAAAAGATATAAACAATAAGTTCTGTGTTTTCATAAGTTATCTGATTTTACTCACTGGGTACTTCCTACATTTTACATCTAGAAATATATTTTATATAAGAAATTATTAAAATTTCTTTTAAAATTATCTTGTAAAATATATCTGATTTTTTTCAGAATGGTTTCTCTGTTTTTGCCTAAAACTCAACTTCTTCATTTCTTTCACCTGGCTCTTCCTGCTGGGTTTCCTGTCTCCACTTATGGAGTCTCAGGTAGCTCAGAAACTCCAGGCACAAACGACGAGCTCTTGCGGAACGCTTCCTCTCGCTCACCGGCCACAAGAACTCAGTCTCTGAGCTCAGTGCGTTCTACCATCTGCTCACCGCCAAACCTGATTGGCTTGGAGCCTCCTCACGTCTGGTTGAAGCTATGCCAGTACCCTTGTGATGTGTCCACACCTACCCTTAGGGGTTTTTCATTTTCTTCTCTGCACACACACGCATTGGACTTATTCACTTGATAGCTTATCAACCAGTATGACATGATAATCCTTTTTTTTTTTTTTTTGTAAATCTGGTAAGTTCTTTTTATTGCCTTCAATTATACGGACCAAGTTCTTTAGCAAGACATAAAAATCCCTTTATCCTTAGCCCCAGCCCTACGGTTTACCTTTCTTTTCTGACGTCAACAGGCTCTGCCTAGCCATCTCACCTTCCTGTCTTTTGGACTGTCTGCTTTTCCCGGTTATACCCTGCCGCCTGAAACATTCTCACGTTCCTTCCTGTTTCTAATGTCTTTCTCTAATTTGCAAGTTCTTTGTCGTCTTTCAATAAACAACTCAACCATCACCTTCTCCAAGAGGCCTTTCTCATCTCCTCTTCTGGCATGTGACCCTGGAACGAGTTCCTTCAAGGGGAAGGATAAGAAACGGAGTTCTACTCTTACACAGCAAGTGTGTGCAGTACATTGCATGTCTCAATCCTTACCTTGCTCATTTAACTTTATGTTGTCAGTGCACGGCATGTGGCCAATCTGAACTGGCTGAATGAATGAATGAGCGTGGAAAGAGAGAAGGGAGCATTGACACAGGTACTCCTCTTTTATTCACATTTGGATTATATTGGTCCTTCTGAATAGTATTCTCTAAGAAATATGTAAATAAATTGGAGAGCATTCAAATGATGCCATGGGGATTGAAACTTGCAATTAGAGAAGAGTTTCAGATACTAAGAGGTGTTCAGACTGGCTCAAGAAAACCAGCAGAGCCATCTTCACATACTTGACAAGGGTGTCAGTTGAAAAAAAGTAAGCTTTCTTTTGTAGTCTCAGGAATGAGAAGACTAACAGGCTAAAGCTACAGGAAGAGACACGTTCTTTATTCTCTCCTGTATGCACTGTACCTGGAAATAGTATTGGCCACTGAAAAGTGAATTTACAGTTTATGTATGTTACCTATGTAATGTCAATAGAACATGTCCATCAGCTCAAGTCATTCTTTAGATAAAATAATGACTTATCTAAAGAAAGGGTACACCAAGAGAAATGGAAGCCATGGAAGACTGACAAATGGAGAATTACGGTGGCAAAGTTGACCGTGGCCATCCAGACTCTATATAAGAGAAAAAGTGGCCTGCCAGGCTAATTAGAGTCTTCACCCAGCCTTGCAGTAAAATTTCTATTTTATTTTATTTTATTTTATTTTTTTTATTATTATTAAAAGGTTAGGTACATTGCCCTTGCCCCCCTCCCCCCTCCAGTCAGAGCATCAAGCCTGACCATCCCCCAGATGGTGCACATCGCACTCATTACGTATGTATATACCCATCCCCTCCTCCCACCTCCCGTCTGCCCGACACCCAATAAAAGTTGTTCCTGTGTGTCCACTTAGGTGTTGATCAGCTAATACCAATTGGCTGGTGAGTACATGTGGTGCCTATCCATCCATTCTTGGGATATTTCACTTAGTAGAACAGGTTTCAGCTCCATCCAGGAAAATACAAGAGGTGCTATATCACCATTGCTTCTTATGGCTGAATAGTACTCCATGGTATACATATACCACTTTTTATTAATCCACTCGTGTATTGATGGGCACTTGGGTTGTTTCCACAAC
>CAUYRT010072380.1:0-63774 GCA_963574885.1 Lepilemur ruficaudatus
GACAATGGTGAGTTCCTTAGTGAAGTCCAGTGGGAAATTTCTGGAACCTGGGCCAGCTGTGGAGATGGTGACACCCGTGGCATAGAGGTCTTCACCCTGACTGCAAAGGGTTTAGGCTCCCACAGCTGCTAAGCTGGTCAAGTTACTTGAATAGATTCCGTGATGTCAAGGCTCTTTCAACTCTGACATTTAGTGCTTTGTCCAACAAGCTCTGGTCACCTTCTGCTTTAAGTTTCAAATCTTTTGAGTCCATGATGGTGGGATTTTTTTTTTTTTTTTTAAACAAAGAGCTCACTCATCTTTTGGGTTACATAGAATTTTGCACTTTTTGCACTGGACCCAGAACCAGAAGACATGAGTTCTTACGCTGGTTATACCGAATACTAGCTGTGTGATCTTGAAAAAGTCCTTCAGTTTCTCTGGGCCTCAGTTTCCATTACTGTAAAATGAGGACGTTGGACTACATCAGGGAAGAGTAGTAGGCTTCATCTTACAGATCAGCTTGAATCCATTAGTAGTGGCCGTCTCCAGAGCACTGTGCTAAGAAGAACTCTGAGGTCACCTCTAGGTTTATGAGGACAGAGGCGCAGGATCCATCGGCAGTGTCTGCCCTTGGCACCAGTTAGGGGGGAAAGCATGTCAACCGTGGAAGGATAAACTGTAAGATCCTTTCCAGCGCCATCGGATCATTGATTCCATTTTAGTTGTTTATGCATTTTTTAGATCATGCAGGTGTTTGATCTTTTGCTGGACCAGGATCACACACACCTTGATAAGCCTTGCTAATAGCCTTGTGGGGTTTTTGTTTTTTGTTTTTTAATACAGGAAGATTGTTGATCGAATTGACAATGATGGGGATGGCTTTGTCACCACTGAGGAGCTAAAAAGCTGGATCAAACGGGTGCAGAAAAGATACATCTACGATAATGTCGCTAAAGTCTGGAAGGATTATGATAGGGACAAAGATGATAAAATTTCCTGGGAAGAATACAAACAAGCCACGTATGGTTACTACCTAGGTAAGACTTGGTGCTGCAGGAGCGAATAGACAGCCAGGGCCCGGTCACAAGCTTCTTGAGGGAGACTCTACTTTCTTGTTGTATCTGCTCCCTTTGGGGAGATGTCACAACCTCCTAGTAGAACCTACTTGTGTAACATCCTCCTCTGCTTACTCAGAATGTACTGAGTTGCTTACTCTGGGTGAAGTTATAGATAGGAGGGAGGGGGGTGTGAGAGACTAATAAAAAAAATCCCTTACTTTGCTACCCAACTTCAACTTACATCTCGGAGGCACACCGAGAAGAAAGCAGAGGGGACCTGGTGTCTGTGGTATAGTTTCAAACTGCTGCCTGGTTTTTGGATAGCAAGGATTGAGTGAGCCCGGGCAGTCAGGGAAGGCTTCCTGGTGGAGGGTGCCTGGGAGCTGGGTCTTGCAGAGTGAATTTATATTTGGAGAGAGAGAGGCCCATATGGAAGGAGGGAAAAGTGGGGTTCAGAGGAACAGGGTGAAGACCTGCTGTGTGCATGGTGGAGATATTAATAGCAAAGAAACAGGCCCAAGGGAAACCACACGTGGCCAGAATCAGGAAGATCTAGAAAGCCTAGCAGGGGCACTTAGACAAGATGTTGTGGGCATTCGGGAGCCTCTGTGTTCTAGATCGAAGACTGATATGATGAAAGCAGAGTTCTGCAAAGAGAAGTTTGGCATTAGTATGGTCTAAAACCTATGCTCTTAACCACTTGTGGTAATGCCCCTAATAAGCCATGAGGGCCTAGATTTATGGGGTGGCTTGAAGGGACAGATACTAGAGGCATTCCAAAAGAAAACCTTTGAAAGAACTCAGTAGGTTATGACCTTTTGTTCCATGTGTACCACTGGGGCACAAAAGGTGAGTGATCGGGAGGGAAACGCCTTTCTCAGCAGTGTGGTTTAAACATTTCTGCATACGTCCTGCAGGAAACCCTGCAGAGTTTCATGATTCTCCAGATCATCAAACCTTTAAAAAGATGCTGCCACGTGACGAGAGAAGGTTCAAGGCTGCGGACCAGGATGGTGACCTGACAGCCACCCGGGAGGAGTTCACCGCCTTTCTGCACCCTGAGGAGTTTGAGCATATGAAGGAAATTGTGGTTTTGGTAAGATACACCTGGGTTGGGAAAAGAGCAGGGAAAAAAACGTCCCCAATCCTTGTCCCTTCCTCCAAAGAAAGAATGTTTTTCAGCCTGAAGGGAATTACAGAAGGACTCTGAAGTAGAATGCGTTGGAATATGTGTCTACCCAGTAAATTAATCAGGGCGGGCTAGCTGCTGTAACAAATAGCCCCCAGTCAGAGCCATTTAACACAGCCAAAGCTAGTCCAGCCAGAAGGATCTCCTGGGCAGCTCTCCTGTAGGTGCCATGGGGTAGCCAGGCTACTTCCCTGTTGTGTTCCGCCATCTTGGGACTTCTCTGACACTGAGTTGCTATCAGAAAACTATGAGATAGTGGACAATTGTTAAATAAAATATGAAAGTATATCTGACTTTTTAATGTATTATACTGTATACTTAGTAATTGACTTAATGAGGTTTTTTTTGCCAGGGTCAATAATTAGATGAGTTTACTGTCTGTTGGCAGAGCAGCTCAAAGGCATCCTGGGTCAAAGAACATGGCCCACCTGCGAGCAGAGAGCCAACTCTGAAGGCACGTGTCTGGCAGCACCCAGCTGGCAGATGAAAGAAAAGCGAGGCAATGAGAAGACACGGTCTGTCTCTACTGTTCTGGCCAGGAAATGACACATCCCTTCCGGTTATGTTCATGGGCCCCTCCTAAATCTGAGAAGGCTGGGAAATACAGCTTAGATATTATCTAGAAAGAGCACGTGGGTTTAGTGAGCAACCAAGCTAGTCTCTCCACCATTTTCCAGCTACAAGGGTATTTGAAAAAGACTGAAATAGAGTGTGTGGGATTGTTAAAACTGTATGGGAACTTAAGGTGAAAATTATGGCTGGAAAGGGTGCTGCCTTTACAGGTGGGTCTTTGGAGGTGAATGGCCTAGACCCTAGGCCCTGAGGGATGACTGTGCTTGCAAGGCCTCAGAGTGTTGTTGCTCTCAGTAGTGTCTTGTGGGGTCCCAAATGTCTTCATTTTCCACGACCATTAAATCAATGCCATCACTTGTTTCCTGGGCAGATGCCCCTAGTGGGTTCCACCTGCTTTAATGCTGGGAAACAGGTGCTCAAGCTTTTGTTTATAATCAGCCCTGGCTGACTGTTGTTATCCACTTGGTGGTTGGTGCCACTCTTGCCTCATGCTTCATCCTCATGACCACCATGACCCTAAGGACTGGACACTGGTGCCCAGAATACTTTGTCTTTACCACCCAGCATCCACTTAGTGATAGTTAATTTGCTAGAGGATGGCGCAGGTGGAGAATTATCCACAAGTGGATCACGTGCCTTCGGGATTGGCTCTCTGCTCGCAGGTGGGCCATGTTCTTTGACCCAGGATGCCTTCAAGCTGCTCTGCCAACAGACGGTAAACCCATTTAATTATTCACCCTGGGAAAAAACCTCATTAAGTCAAATATATTTAATATATCGTATAATACATTAATAAGTTAGCTATATGTTTATATTTTAATTGTCTACTGTTTCATATTTCTCTGACAGTAACTCAGTGTTCATAGTCCAGTTAGCACTGGACTCTATTTTTGTGATCATCTCATCTATTGGTTCTCACACTGGGCTCCTCGCAGGTCCCCCGGGGGTATTTTGGCTGGATGGTGGAGCTGGGTGGCCTGGAGGGGCTTGTGATACAATCAGAGCACTTCTGGGTTCAAAGGTACATTTACTTTTGAAGAGAGTGTTCTGCTCTTGAAATTGTGGTGTGGGGAAGTAGGTACAGAAACCACTGGCTGTTTTTTACGGATGAGAAACTAATGCCTAGGGAGGTAAGGAGATGAGCCAGAAGTCATCAAGCATTCAGCCGTAAAAGCGGGACAAAGGAGGACAATAGCATTCTCAGACTTAGAACACACGGCCATCTCGCGTTCTGTTTTCCCCTTTGCTTCCTAGGAAACTCTGGAGGACATCGACAAGAACGGGGATGGGTTTGTGGATCAGGATGAGTATATTGGTGAGTGCTTGCTCAGCTGTCCCAACTGGGCCACATTCCTCCACCCACAGGTCTGGCTGCTTTCCCCAGACGTCTCTTTTAACAACAGCTGCAAGTTTGTAAGTGTCACTCCTGTGCATTTCCAGTGGGGCAGCCTTCCAGCCCCATCTGTCACATCAGCCCTAGCGGTGCAGTATCAGGGAAGCATTATTAGACCTCGTTCAGTGGAGAAGAGATAAAAAGGCTAGCCCTGCCACTAAGCTGGCCAACAATTGGCCCCATGGCTTTGAGAGGTAACCTTCATCACACTGCCTAGTTTTACTTCTGCCCAGTGGGATTGGCAGTCCCGTAGATTTACAAGGAAGACAGAGCAGACAGTGTCAGGGAAAGAATCTCTGAGTAGATGCAGCTATGATCAACAGTCCTGCTTATGTGCCCAGCTCTCTGCAGAAAGGATTCTTCTTAGGTAAATGCTTTTACAGAGTGCACAACTGCCCGATTATATAGCCATTTTGTGCCTCTAGTTGTCCAACCTGTAGTTGGGAGTGCCATACCTACAATTTTGTTCTGAAGGGCTTCACTTAAGCAACAGCAAGAAGTGTGTTTTCAGGAATCTGTGAGCACTGGCTGGCTGAGAGTCAACTCAATACACTTGGGCCAGAACCCACCACGGCTGGTGAGGGCCTTTCCCAGCAGCCCACTAGCCCCTCCAGCCTCCCATGCAGAAAGGACTGAAGCAGCAGGCAACAAGGAAATTTCCATTCGATCCTTACCAGCTGCTAAGGCACAAGGCTCCAACTACAGGCTGCCTTCTCACGACAGCTCTTCGTTTCCCAAGTCTCAATAAAGTAAAAGCTGGAAAGTCATTTGATTTAGGTGTTAACCTAGGAAAAGAGGGATGGGATGGTTATAATTCTTGTACACATCTTTAATGTGTACAGGGCAGTTAATTAGGCAGTTAATTACCTTTAAATGTAAAACCAGAGCCCGAGTTGCCATCAGCCCCTGGTTTTGTGGTTGTATTATTTTGCCACCCCATGAATGAGAGCAAGTGCCTTCAGTAATGAAGAGCAAAGTTTCTTCTAATCATTAGAAATTCTGTTTGATCCTGAGAGCCGAACACCGTTCCGTCTGTCATTGGTAACAGACAGGTAGTTCTTGCTGTAGTAATTAAAGTGATCTTGGTGGCACTACTTTTGTAGAATAACAGATGCTGACAGCTCCCTCGTCCGAGCAGGCAGCAGAGCCTTCCTCTCGCTGAGTGCACGTGCGAGCGAAGCACTCAAAGCTGCGGACGTCTCGCCGCGGCGGTGGGGATGAAATGAGACTGACAGCAAAGGCCGCCTGATTAAAACAAACAACGCAGTGCTTTTGATTGAAAGTGTGTGCTCTGCCTGGCCCTCCTGAACTCTACATTAAAATGGTGCAAAGTCAGGTGCAGAACCCTTTGTGTGGCTTTTCCTAAAAGAAGCGTTGCATTCTTACGCTGGTCAGAGAGGGAGGCGGAAACATTGTGCTTGAAAATCAAATGCTGAGCGACTTGTAGCCAGAGAGACCTGATGTATCGATTTGTCATTTCTAGGGGAGCCTTCTGTTTAGGCGGAGACTAGTGGAAAACTGGTGGTGGTGTGGTTGTAGGAAAGGGACTGGAATTAGGGGCCCTGGCTTCTCCAATGACTAGCTGTGTGACCCTGGGGGAGTCATGTAATTGCTCTATGCCTCGGTTTCCTCATCTGTAAAATGGAAATAAATAGCACCCATCCTCACAGGGTTGGATGCGGCTTGAATTAGTTAATAAATGGGACAGCTCTTTGTCAAAAAACTATGTGCACGTGTGAGCTGTGGGGCTATTCTGCAGCTACCTTGTAGCCAAGGGTCTTGCCTCTCTTTTTCCTTCATTCTGCCTGCTCCTTCACCACTTGGCATCTCCAAGCTCTGCTCCCATTAAAGAGAAACTGCCCACGGGATACCTCTCTTTTCCAAGAAGACCTAGTGATGAAACACACAATGCATAAACATTGTCTTCTTTGTCCTTTCCTTGCCATTTTGTACAGTGGGGATAATGACCTATCTTATAGAATTGTTATGATAAAATGACATATATAAAAGCTCTTTGGAAATTATATAAACAATAACAGTAATAAACACAGTGGTTAAGACCATGGATTGAAAGCATATTCCTGTGCAGCCTCCAGCTTATACTCGCTGTGGGTCGTTGGGTAAGCCTTTGCCTCAGTGTTTTCATCTGTAAAATGGGAGTAATAGCAGTACCTAGTTCATAAAGCAGTTGTGTGAAATTCAAATGAAAAAATGTGTGTAAATTACTTTATATGGTATCTGGATAACAGAAAGTACTCGGTGTTGGTCATTATTATTAGTTTTCACTTACATAGTGTCAATTTGGGTTGTAGAGGGCTTTTATATAAATGGTCTATTTGATCTTCATAATAACCCTGTGACTTATCAATTTTTATCTCCATTTTACAGATAAGGAAACTTAAAGTTTACTGAACTAAGTAACTTAATCCCAGTTGCTGAAGTAAGTCAAAAGCCAGGATTCATCCTCTGGCTCCTAAGTGCAGGTCTTTCTGTTCTACCACGTGGGCTTCACAGTGGGTACACTATCACATTATTATCCCCAAGGAACTGCCCACCGGCTGTTTGAGTTAGGTCTCTTGACTGATCATCACCTTTCCAAACTCAGGAGGCCAAGTTTTTTGGTTTTTACCTTCTCACTTGACTTCATAACCAAGAACGACCTTCCCTTGTAGCGGATATGTTTTCTCACGAGGAGAATGGCCCTGAGCCGGACTGGGTGGTGTCAGAACGGGAGCAGTTTAATGAATTCCGGGATCTGAACAAGGATGGGAAGTTGGACAAAGATGAGATTCGCCACTGGATCCTCCCTCAAGATTATGACCATGCACAGGCCGAGGCCAGGCACCTGGTGTATGAGTCAGACACAAACAAGGTATTTCACATTCTCCTGAAATCACTGATGGAAGGGAGACCATTTACATAAGATTGGTTTTGTTTGCTTCTTTGGCAATAGCATTGGCCTGTGTGGCCACGTCCTTATCGACTTTTCATTCTTGCCCTGCAGTAGAGACCTGTGAACTTGAGCCAATACCCTGATAACCCACAGTGAGGTCCTTAGGCCCAGACATTCCTGGAGAGTCTGATATGCGCCGAGAGTCACATTAAGTCACGTGTCCTAGGATTGGAGAACCAGTAACTCAGATGTGGGCAGACCACAGATTTAAGAAGTATACCCTATATTGCCCTAGGACTGGCTTACTTAGCCAAATAAATAAATTTAGAAAAAAGTTCTGCCTCTTCCCCACTTGGCTAATTGTCCCAAATTCTCAGGTTATGCGGTTAGGCCACAAAAGGGAAGTGGAATTCTTTAGGGCCTGTTTTGGAACTACCACCCCTGCTGGTAGACACAAGTGGATTCTAGCGTCTGAATTACTCAGGGGCCTTACGTGATGTACGTTAGCACAGCTTTTATAGCAGGAGGTTGTTCCGGTTGGGAGTTTCGTGGTGCAGTAATGGCAGATGCAGAAGGTACCCAGCAGCTTCTGAATTATTACAGGTAGTATTGAAAGCGCTGCGCATCAGTGAAATAACATGAGCATCACGCCGAGGTACTGCAGTTATCAGCGCTTCAGTGACAGACTTCTTTCCTCCCTTCTACAGGACGAGAAGCTAACTAAAGAGGAGATCTTGGAGAACTGGAACATGTTTGTTGGAAGCCAAGCTACCAATTATGGGGAAGATCTCACAAAAAATCATGATGAACTTTGATAGACACTCACCGTAATATGGCAGACTGTCATAGGCTTTCTGTTACTGTCTTGGGTGGTTGCTATGATTGTCTAATTTACAGCAGTTGTGTTCCCAAAAACGCAAGATTGGGGTATAAAAGTTGTCTGTCACTCAGTGTTTACTGGGGAATGGTCATTCCTATTCTTTCAGTAAGATTTCTCTCAAAACACATTAAAATCTTGGTAGATTGCAATTCTCTTTGGGGATGCATTGCTACAACATGACGTTTTAAGTTTTTTTCCCATTAAATTTAAACGAAAGGAGGATAAAACTTGAAAAAGCTCTGTTGTTCAGAAGTTGGGTGGGTCGGGGGCAGTATCTGAGTGACTGCTATATATTTTAACTACCAGATTTTTTTATATTTGCCACTGTTAAATAGTCACTAAGGGAAAGTTCTGATTAAGCTAACGTGGTGTTACCCTGGCCGCTTTTTCAGAGCAAGTCTGATATTTCAGATTCTTCCTTCTTGACTTCATACTCTGAGCTGTTACTGTGCGTTTTTCTGTATGGACCTGCTAATGTGCACAATAAACCCACATCTTTGTTTTTTTTGTTCTTATAAGAAGAAGCAATCAAGAAAGATAATGTGAAAAAGAAAGGAACTTAGACGTAGGGGAAAGAATGTCAGACACTTGAACAACTGTAGGAAAATGATAAGTACTTTAAATAAACTTGGGAAAATTTTCCTGACATGCAAATGAGGTGGTTCTGATCTTTGAGATAGTGACTAGAAACACCATCCGTTTCCTTGTTGATCACCCACTGGAATGAAGTGGTGGGATATAGTGGGATTCTGGAACGGCACCTTCCAGTCCAGTGAATCCACGACCCTCGGACCCGCCCCGGGAATAGCTGACACGATGGAACTAGGACAAGGTGATCTTCTGAGCCATTGGCTGAACTGGCAGAAACAACTGTTACAGACTGAAATTTCACCTTGTAAGTAGGAAGTGAATGAAATAAAGCATCTTCCTGAGGATTTTCTACGGTGTCCTGTGGTGTTTGACTTCACAGATAACCATTTGTGGCATCCTTATTCATACAGAATTAGACTGCGGGGTTGGATTCCATGAATAAGATTATAAAGGTTCTGGTTTTTTAAATCCAGTTGCTAGAATGTTGAGAATATATTCATATTTTACTAATTTAATAAATATACTTAACGTCTTTTCTTCTCTATGCAGTTAGGGAATCTGCAGGTCAACTGTAAGATCTTCCTGAGACAGGGTCCCGTTGGAAAACCCAGACTTCTTACCTGGGCCTGCGGGGCCCTACAGGGGTCGGCCTGTAGGAGCTGGTCCCTGCCTACCTCATCAGCATCATCCCTTACCACTCTCCCCTTCACTCCCCACCCCTCGCCAATATTCTAGCCCCACTGACTTTCTTTCTAATCCTCAAACAGCATGGTCATCCCCAGACTGGGCCCTCTGCACTTGCTGTCCCCTGAGATTCAGAATACCCATCTCTCACCTCCCTGGGTAACTCCTGCTACCTCCTCAATGCAGCCTTCCAGATCCCACTATTTAAAGTAATCCCGACTTGAATCCCTCTCTCCTGTCCTCGTTTTATTTTCTTCTTGGTACACATTACCATTTCTATTCATTTCCTATGGCTTCTGTACAAATTACCATGAAGTGGGTGGTTTACCGTGACAGAAATGTACTCGCACAGTCTGGAGGCTGGAGTCTGAAATCAAGGTGTCAGCAGGCCTGCGCTCCTTCTGAAAGCTCAGGGGAGAACCTTCCTTGTTTCTTCCAGCTTCTGGTGAGTACTAGGAGTTCCTTGGCCCATGGCTGCATCGCTATACTGCACCATCTCTGCCTCTGTCTTCACAGGGCCTTTTCCTCCTTTCTCTCTGTCTGTCCTCAGCATGTCTCTTATAAGGAAAACTCATCAGATTTACGGCCCCCACTGGATAATCCAAAATGATGTCATCTTGACATCTGCAAGGACCCTTTTTCCAAATAGGTCACATGCACAGGTTCTAGGGGCTAGAAGGCAGACATATCTTTTGGGGGGACCTCCATTCAAGCTAACCTGCAGCACCACTTGACATGATCTCGTCTTCAACATTCTCCACCCCACCCCACCCCTCAGCTAGAATAGAAATTTAATGAGAGCTGTAGTCTGGTTTCTCTGGATTACTGCTGTTTCCCAAGGCCTAGAACAGTAGAGTCTAGCGTACAGTAAGTGCTCAGTAATTATTTGCTGAATGAATGAGAGGTTGATGGCTTTAATCAAAGGGAATATCCCTCAGGGGGGAAAAATAATTCTGTAAAAAAATAGAAAAATAGCTAACGTTTACGGAATAGGAAGTTGAGCAATTTGCCCAAGATTCCAGTGATCAAATGGCAAGGCCAGAACTCAACTCCAGGTGTTACTACTCCAAAATCTCCTCTGTTTAGAATTAAGTTGTACTGCTCCAAATTTCTGAATTTCTCTACTTCTTTGCTCACCCACAGCATATGATTATGTGATCAGGAAATGGGAATAACTCCTCTTACCTAGAAATGGGCTGATGTCTTTTTTTTTAAGCGATGAGAATCTATCTTTTAAAACATGAGAAAATAAGATCGTGTAACCTGATTGTAAGCATAACACTTTTAAAAAGGTGCTAACATTATTTTTCCGCCCAGAAGAGAATACTGGTTGATTTATTAAGTTATTCCTAGTAAGACATTAGATGTATTTGGAGCATTAAGATTTTCCTTTCGAGTCAGTGCACATAAGAAGAGTAACCCTCAAAGAGACTAGAGCTTCTGGGGCTGAATTTAACACTATTTAAAGAAAGAAAACCCTAGCTAGGGGACATAACTGTTAACATGGTGATTTGTAAAACCTTAGATTTCTAATAAGGTCTGACTGTTTCAAGGAAAACATATTTTGTTTCTAGGTAACATTTCAAGTCTGATTATGAACAAATGCTACAAAATTGATCTGTAATGGGAAATACTGTAATGTCACAAAGCATTATTTAATGCTTAATGTGACTAAAAGCATTAATTGCTAGGAGCCATAGTCTGTCCAAGCAAAACATGAACACACATTTGTACCTCTTGTCTCTTACTGTAAGTTTTCGAATGAATTCGAGTGTGACAAAAATGTAGTTAGAAAACCTGCGATACCTGAAGGTTTTCCTCCCCTGCTTGGATTACTGTAGCTGTTCCCTTATTAGCAAATGCAAGAGTAATGTCTGCTCAGAAGTGCCCAGCAAATGGTAACTATGTGGCTACTTGTTAGCAGCTCAGCTGAAACGTCTTGTGGTCTGAAATAGAATGGCTGATGGGATTTTTTTGTCTTTTAGTCCATCTAGATTTATTTTGCCACTTTTATAATAAAATCCCAGTTTCCTCCAAGATCATGCAATTGAGATTTGGCTCTCTCTGTAGTCTTAAAATGATGTTTATAGTGCTAGAATTTCCCACTAAAAACCAATGAGTGCCACAATGTTCACTGCTTTAGCTCACATTGAAGAATGAGACATTTCAGCACTGGAAAAAGTGTGTCATCTAAGTTCTTAAACTCATGAGCATTTACATAAACTTGGGGCTATTTCCAAATAAGCCAACCCCACTCTCAATTCTGGTCAGTCCCAGGGTCCGTGGCTGGGGACACATACCCTAGGTATAAGGTGCCCCACCACCCCGTGTGCTTTGAGCACCTCTATAATTTCTCTCATATAAAATAGAAAATGCCAGAAGCACATCAGAGAAAATGAGTGTAAGGATTAGCTACTTTCCTACGTTGAAGGTGTTTGTATAGTGGGCGCACATAAGCATTTCATTTCTCCTAGGATAAATACTAATAGCTATGTGCCAGGCACTATGCCACGTACTAACACATATTTCTCATGTAACCCTCACAACAGCCCTAGGAGGCTGGTACTTGGTAAGGGAGAGGGGATAAGCTGGGTTTTGCTGCAGTACCAGAGAAACTGAACAGCTCAGTGATTTAAAGCAACAGAGGTTGAATTTTTGCCTTTGCAAAACCAGCTGTAGCCTGGGCCAATTATCCGTGGCAGCTGCACTGCCGGGGTTCAGCAGGGCATCTCCACATGCACCCATATCCACTGGAGAGCCAGACACAGGCAATCAAATGCTGCCTCCTGAAAGCGACCCCTGCCATGCATGCTCACTGGCAATGGTCAAAGCAAGTCATGTGGCCACATCTAACTTCAAGGGAGCAGGGAAGTGCAATCCTACTGCTGTTGCTCAGCAGGGGTAGGTTGGAAACACCGTCACCAGTGGTACTCGTGGTTACCAGAGTATTTTTCCCCCATCTTACAAATCAGGGAACTATAAGGGGATATAATGTCCCAAGTCACACAACTCTTAAATTAGGTAACTAGGCCGGATGAAGTAGTTCAGGCCTGTAACCCCAGCACTCTGGGAGGCCAAGGCAGGAGGCTCACTTGAGCTCAGGAGTTCAAGACCAGCCTGAGCAAGAGCTAGACACTGTCTCTACTAAAAATTGAAAAATTAGCCAGGCATCATGGTGCACACTTATAGTCCCGGAGGCTGAGGCAGGAGGATCGCTTGAGCCCAGGAGTTTGAGGTTATAGTGAGCTACGATAATGCCACTGCACTCTACGTAGAGTGAAAGAGTGAGACTCTGTCTCAAAACATAAAAATAAATAAATAAATAAAGTGACCATTTAATTGATTATCCAGACCAGGACACCCCTGCCAATGAAAGGAAGCAGCTTTAATCAATATCTCCCTAAAATCCCGAGCAATCAGCCCAGCCCATTTTGGGGTTCAGAAAGACCCATTCCTCTCTTGCTTTGGCTATGCTCCTCCCCAGGGGCCAAAGGCTTTGCTAACTCAGAGTGCCTCTCCCTTCTAGACCACGCTCTAAGTCCCCATAAGACCCCAGAATTCCCTGTCCAAGTGACCTAAGCCTCTTACAGAGCTTGGGTCGGCCTCTTCCCCAGGTGCATCTTCCAAAGGGCAGGCAACGTGGCAGGTATACGCACCTCTAGTCCCAAACAATGGCCAACGGGCTGCTGTCGGACGGTGGACTCAGTTTGAACATGCAGGCCGGGATGTCTACACACACTGCCATGGTTTGAACATGAGTCCCCCTTGATTCATATGCTGGAAACTACTACGACCCAATGCAATAGTACTAAGAGATCTTTATGAGGTGATTAATTCAAGAGATCTGCCTTCATGAGTGGGATTAGTGGCCTTATAAAAGGATTTGAGGAAACTATCTGGGCCCCTTTTTTGCCCTTCCACCCTTCTGCCACGTGAGGGCATGGCAGCAAGGCACCACCTTGGAAGCAGAGAGCAGCCCACGCCAAATACCAAACCTGTCAGGGCCCTGATCTTGGACCTCCCGGCCTGTGTGAGAAATGAAATTCTAGTCTTTATAAGTTAAAAAGTATTGGGGGAGGGTCTGCCATGATGCTGGGACAGCCAGGACTTTCCTAGGTGAAGAGAGACATGTGATTCCCCTACTTAGAAATGGCAGATGCAGGATACAAACCCAGATCTCTTTAATGGTGGACCCCACTCTCATAATCACCCCACTTCATTGCCTGCTGTTTGAGACTTTCGATGAAACCACACTACTATCACCACAAGTTTTCAAAAATTGTTGGCAGAGCAATGGTGTCTTTAAAAAATTCAGGACCACTGTGATGAGATGCAGAGTTGGTGGCATGGACAGGCAGGTCCAAAAGCCGGGCTGGATTCGAGTTCTCGCTCTGCCAATGAGAGTGCTGATCTTGGCCTGTTCTGACTGTACGGTGGGGATAATAATAGCGGCCAACTTTCAGAGCAGTTAGGCAGATGAGGTGAGATAATGGATGTGCAAGAATCTCAAGGACTGAAAAGTGACACACAAATGAAAGGATTGCTCCCCGTTGCCCTTTCTGAGCGTATCATGTGCCGCAGGTCAGACGGATCAATGCCTGCAAACACCAGCCTGCTGGTTAATAGCCTTTCCAAGTTTTAGAATTGTTGTGTGAAGTGTTTCTAAGACCTCAAAACTGATCTTTTACTGGGCCAAATCAAATGGCCTTAATGGCAAAGGAATAGCAATTGGCATTTGTATGTACCATGGTCAGGATATCCCAAAGATGTTTATATGCAGCAGGGATTTGGAACTCAATTCCACAGAAGATCAAGAGTCTCCATACACTCAAAAAGCATTCAGGAATCCAACTGGAAAAGGTCACTAGGGATCATGTTTTCCAGATGAGGAAACTGAGGCCCAGAGACATTAAACCAGTGGTTTCCCCTGTTGCATTGAGATGGAGATGGACCTTGGACTAGAACCCCTTCCCCTGACTTGAATTGTCTTCTTTAAAGCCTAAATGTTCTCATCTAAAAAATGGTGATAATTGCACCCACCATATAGGGCAGTCATAAGGACCAATTGTAATAATGACCGTGAAGCATGTGTGTAGTCAGCACTCAGTAAATCGCAGTCATTTTTATTTACAACCCCAAAGTATGGTCCTTATGTATTTCAGCAACAAAGATTTGTTTTCTTCATAGTTACTTCTAGACTTCAACCCATGGCTTGGGTGATTGGTTGAGGCTATGGATTTAGCAGGAAATTGTCAAAGGTTTGTTGGTTTGTTGTTTTAGACACATGAAACAAGGGTGGCTTTACAGCACCAAAGTTTACATCTTCTGTAAAAGGGAGGTCGAGCAGCACTACCACATTAGGTGGCCGAGAGGACCGATGTGGGGAAAGCAGGGCCTCGGACCCAATGCAAGGAGACCCTTGCTCAATGGAGCTAGAAAACTCTGTTATAAAAACTTTTAAGGAATTGACAGTCATCTTCAGGGCAAAACTATACATAAGGGAATCAAAAGAAATGGTTTAGAGAATAATCTAAACTTTATTTTATGCCATGCACAATTCCAAGTACAATACACGTGACTCACACTGAAGCCGGGCTCATCAGCCTTAGGAGCGCCGCCCTGAAGTCTTCCGGAAGGCCCACTGGCTTGCCGGTGGCTGGATTCACAGAGACGTGAACTGCAGACCCGGTGGCACAGGCCGAAGCATCAAACTGTGCCAACTTGGGATGGCCAAAGAAAAAGCCATCACGGAGGTCATGGTGATCTACTGAAGGCGGCTCCTTGGTGGGCTTGGGCGGAAACAGAGCAAGCCGGTAGTGCACACTGGAATGGCCCACTTTCCCCACAGCCAAGGCAGCCACGGGGATCTTGGGAAAGCTGATGGGTGTGTGGAAGGTGCACTGATTGGTCACTATGAACTCCACCATGGGAGATGTCAGCAAGCTGGTGTTCAGGCCACAGTACCTAGAAGGTTAAATCACAGGCTTATTCCATGTCGACTTCAGCGGTAGAGGGCTCTAGCCTCAAAGGGCCCTGAATCAAATCCGGCTCTGCCATGTATGGTACCCGAGTGAATCACCTTGACTAGTTACTTAACTTCCCTGAACCTCAGTTTCTACAACAGTCTAACGTTCGTAACCATAGCACCTGCGTCACAGGCTGCCTGTGATAATCAAATGATGAATGTACACCCTTTAATAATTAATAGTTCCTAAACATACACAGTAAGCTCTCATTAAGCATTGGCTATTATTAATATAATTATGTCCATCTTGTCCTTGCTTCTCGTGATGAAAATTCAGGTACTTTTGTGTTAAATGAGTGAGAAAACTCATTTATTAGAGATGATAAATTATTGTGTCTCTTATTTCTGCTACTAGATTTTAATCTCTTTAAGGATAGGGGCTGTGTCTTGTTCATTTTTTAAGTTTGCCAAATAGGAAAGAGGTGGCACTTGAGACAAAACCCGCAGGTTGAACAGAATCAGGAATAAAAAGCACAGGGCTGAGTTGCAGCCCATTCCGTCCCCTGCACCAAAGAGGTCCACCTCTGATTTCAACATTTTAATCACATTGTCCTACTGTCTTCTTTTCTTGGAAAAACTAAGATTGAATGTGTGGACTCACTGTGAAGGAGCGATTAGGGGTTGTGTAAAGGTTTGACTACAAAGTTGTTCAGGGAGGGGAAACAGGAACAGGCGACAAGTCTCCACTCAGGGAAGGCACCCGCCAGGAGTGCCCTGTGGCCAGGCACCCTCAGAGCCCACCAGTGTCACCCATGATGCCATGAGATACATCCACGTACTAACATGGAAAGATGTTCAATAGAAAAGATCAGGTTACAGGACAGTACGCCCTACCCCATGTGACCTTATTTCTTATGCGAGAACATGTCATTTTATGCACACACTGCCTGGAAAAAACTTCGAAGAGATAGACTGCAAAATGTTTGCAGGCGTTATCTAGCAGTGGAACTTCAGACAGTTTTTTTCTTTTCTGTTCTTTTTCTTTTTTTCCCCCCTTTTCTTTCTTTCTTTTTTTGCTTATATGTCCCAAATGAACATGCTTTGTCCTTGAAGTAAGGAAAAATATTATTTTTTAAATGATGAAATGTGAATTTCATTTTTAAAAAAATAAAGCACTGGAGAGATGAGCAGGCTGGAAAACGGAGGAGGCTCTGCCCACGGGACCCTGCCTCTGGCTGCACTCACTCAGAAGCCTTCCTCATAAATTCCGTGAGAGGCTGTCTCAGTACTCAGGCTGCCATAACAAAAATACCATAGGCTGGGGGCCTTATAAACAACAGAGATTTAGTTCTCACGGTTCTGGAGGATGGGAAGTCCAAGATCAAGGCACCAGCAGATCTGTACCTGGTGAGGACACACTTCCTGGTTCCTAGGCAGCCTTCTTTCACTGAGTCCTCACAGGACAGAAGGCGGGGAGGGAGCTCTCTGGTTTCTTTTGTAAGAGTGCTAATTCTATCCATGTAACCTAATCACCTCCCAAAGGACCCACCTCCAAATACACTCACTTTGAAGATTAGGTTTCAACATATGAATCTGGGGGGGACACAAACATTCAGTTTATAGCAGAGGGAAAGGGCACACACGAAAAGCCTTGTTTTTCAGCATGACTCCAAGATCCACTGAGAATCAGCTTCCTCTGGTTTCATTTCCCGTGCCTCTCTGTTGCTATTACTTTTCTGTTCTCTGCCACTGTCATCTTCTTGCTTTTAGCAAGAGGACAGTGAAGAAACAGTGCATCTTCCCACCAGGAGAGCAATATTTCATGAGCTCCCTGCATTCTGTGTGAGCCCAGCCATGATACTTTTAAATAATTAAAAGGCAGGAGTCAGTTTAAACGATGCTCATGACTGAGCACCTGGTATGTGTCAGGTCTGCGCTAGGTGCTTCACATTTTATATTCACTTTCAAAAGGACTCTGCAAGGCAAGTCTTATTTCCCCTATTTTACAGGGAAGAAAATAAAGCAGAGAGGTTGAGTAAGTTTTCCAAAGGCATGCCCGCATTCCGTGGTAGGCTTGGACCAAACTTCGGGCTCTCTTGATGCAAAGTTCACATTTTCTCCTCCCTTCTGGATTTCTAAATGATGAAAACAAAATCTACATTTTAATCCATTGGATGAATTGTATTTTCTTTTGATGGTTCTGTGACTTTGGAACAGTGTCATCACATCTGGACCATACACCCCAGTTTGCAAGTTCATAACCCTGATTAGACTGGTGGTAACAATAGGGTCCCCAGTGAGACTTTTTCTCATTGTTTTCTAGGTTTTAATTTTTATAAAAGTTTATATATATGTACCTACTTTTAAAAAGTCAAGTAGTTGCTCAAGGCTTATTATAAAAAACAGCAGTTTCCTGCTGGCTATACCTTTGCTTACAGTCTAGGTCAAGAAGTTCTTAGAGTGAATTCATTCATTCAACATCCTCTATTGCACACCTGCTCTTTCTTAGATACTGAGGATACATCTTTGAACAAAAGAGAATTCCTGCCCTCAGGAGTTCTCAATAAAGGGGTTGGGGGTGGGGATGTGTTCTTCTTCTCAGCTCTTGCTCTCTCCTTTGGCAAGAAGATGTTAGCTGCATTCCTCTTGTTGCAGAGAAGAGAAAAATCAGGAGTCCACTCTTTCTTTATTCTTCTCCTCCCCTTTTCTTCCTTTCCTCAACATTTTTTGTGTACCTACTATATTCCAAGCATGTGCTAGGCATAGAAGAGAGAGCCGTGGACAAGCTAGGTGGTGATGGTCCCTGCCATCAGGGGGGGACCTGATGTCTAGAGAGGTCTTAGTCTAGAGAGGAAGGAACCATCAGATGCAGTCGTGATGCAGTGTGGTAAAGGTAATGCCAGGGAAAGCACGGGGGCTCTGCAAGATCTAGCAGGGGGCCTGACTTGGTCTAGGGAATCAGGGAAGATCTTCTGAGAAGTGACAGCTAAACTGAGACAGGAAGACAATGTAGGAGTTCTCCAGTGAACAGTAGGAGGAGGAGTCTTCCAGGAGGAGAATGGAGTGCGTGAGGGCCCACCTAGAGGCCAGAGAGAGTATGGCTCAGAAGTCCCAGATGGGTAGAACACGTACTGCCAGAGGAGGCTGGAGAGGAGGCAGGAGCCAGACTGGAAGGGTCTTGTTAAAGAATTTGGATTTTGGTCGGGTGCAGTGGCTCACACCTGTAATCCCAGCACTTTGGGTAGCTGAGGCAGGAGGATCCCTTGAGCTCAGAAGTTCGAGACCAGCCCGGGCTACATAGCTAGACCCTATTGTGACAAAAAAAAATAAAAAAAAACATTAGCCCGGCAGGATGGCGCACGCCAGCTACTCAGGGAGGCTGAGGCAGAAGACTCCCTTGAGTCCAGGAGTTCAAGGCTACACTGAGCTATGATCTTGCCACTGCACTGCAGCCTGGGTTGACAGTGTGACAATAAAAAAAAAAATGGATTTTATCCTGGGGCAATGGGGAGTCAGTAAATGGGTTGTATGCACAGGCAAGCAAGATCTGGTTTGTTTAGTAAAATCACCTGTGGCCTCAAACTGAACAAGCGGTTACAATGGGAAAGTAATATCTATAGGAAGAACAGTCAGACCCATACCACAGTCCTGGCAAAGATGATGGTGGCTTGGACGAGGTGGTGACAGCGATGGAAAGAACTGGATGGATTCTGGAGAGATTCTGCAGAAGCTGTGGTGGTGAGCTGGAGTGACGGAGCAGAAGGAGCCAGGACAGCTGCCAGGCTCAGGCAACGAGCAACAAGGGGATGCAGAGAATAGGCTGGGGGCGGCAGAGAGGAAGGAATGCGACAAGTTCAATTTTAAAGAGGTTGAGCTGGGTGCCTGTGAGATTTTAAGAAGAGGTGGACATTGGGAATAATGATATCATTAACTCACATTTATTTAGCCCTGCACCACCGGCCGGGCCTTCCCTAAGCACACAAACTGCATTTTCTCACCAGGAGGCATTTGGATGTATGGGGCTGGCGCTCAGAAGAGATACTTGAGCTAGAAACAAGAGTTGAGAGACTGAATTCGGTCTAAAATCAGGGCCCGAGCAGGCAACGTCAAGGGTTGACGCTGGCTGGGTGTAAGGGTCGGGAGCAGTGGGCCCAGGGCGAGCTGGAAAGTGAATGCACCAATTCAGACTTTTATAATAAAAAATACTGGGCAGGCCAAATAAAACTCACATGTAGCCTGTCTAGGTTTGTCTTTCAGTGCCCCCAGTGTGTGACCTCTGAGGGAGATGATAGTTAAACCAAGGGAGAGGGAGCCACCGCCTAGGAGAGAAGATAGGAGGCGATGAACTTGAGCCCCGAGTGTCAGCTTCCACATAGAAAATTGGCTTTGAAGAAGCTCCCAGCCGATTTCCTGGGAGGTAACAAGCAACTGACAAAGTGTCTGATTCTGCCCAACCCTCACGCGAGGTGAACGCCTGTCCTCCACGCTTTCTCATCCCTGATGCAGTAAACTTTAGAGTGAAGGAATGTTAGAGCTGGAAGACCCTTGGGACAGGGGCTCCCGACACTGACACGGATCAGAATCCCCCGGGAGCGTGGGAATGCCCAGATCCCCAGCGCCATCCTCCCAGGCCTTCCAATCAACCCGCAAGGAGGGGGCCGGGCACCCCTATTTTAACACGCTCCCCCAGTGACTCTGATGCACACACCTGAGCAGGAGTTTCTCCTCTAGCGCTAACCCCTCAGATAAGGAAACAGCCTGGAGAGAGGGAGTAAGCTGCTCACGGTCACACGGCTAGAAAGAGTAGACTCACCCTGCCCCACACTCCAGCCCCTTCAGCTGGGTCCACTAGCCTCCCCACCCCCAGACTCAGCCCCAGCGCAGGGTGGAGGGCCAGTGAGTCTCTCAGGCATTCAAGGCTCAGAATCAGATGAGCAAGGCTCAGGACCCTACCCTGACTTTGTACCCATCTCCAACAATGGGACTCGGTCTTATCTTCTCCCCTCTCCCCAGGTTCCCGCCTTTTTCCTGGGGGCCAAACTAGGTTGTGCCTCAACCCCTGTGTTGAAGCCCTGCTTTGGCACCTGCCCAGGCTCTGGGTGCCTCCAGAGCAGGAGGTGTGAGTGCCCACAAGGGACCAGGCGCCTCTGCGTCTGTGTAAGGACACCGCCCTGTCTCTTCCTGAGGTCGGGAGAGAAAGTGCCTGTCAGGAGGTAGGAGGCCAGCGGGCAGATGGCATAGGTACACCTTTCAGAAGGCTGAGGCTATTTTTGTCATTGGCTATAAATAGCAGAGAATGGGCCATAGCTTGTGGCGAGCTACCTGGAATGCCAGGGCAGGATTCTGGCAGGAAGTCCATCCCCACACTCCCCTCAACTAAGAATAAACACAGGCTTGGCAGCATGAACCTGTGACTGTGCTGAGTCCTCAAGGAGTGTCACACGGGCAACTGAAGGGTAAAATCAGGCCTTGGGAGCCTGCGCAAGGAGGCCTCTGACTGTGTGGTGTTAGTAGGTTATGTGGTTATAATGAGAAATACATACATTAAAAAATAGAGGCTGGTGCGGTGACTCACACCTATAATCCTAGCACTCTGCAAGGCTGAGACAAAAGGATCACTTGAGCTCAGGAGTTTGAGACCACCCAGAGCAAGAGCGAGACCCCATCTGTACTAAAAATAGAAAAATTAGCTGGGTGTGGTGGTGTACCTGTAGTCCCAGCTACTCAGGAGGCTGAGTCAGGAGGATCATTTGAGGCCAGGAATTTGAGGCTGCAATGAGCTATGATGATGCCACTGCACTCTAGCCAGGGTGACAGAGTGAGACTCTGTCTCAAAAAAAAAAAAAAAAAAAAAAGAAAAGAAAAGAAAAAGAATAGAGACCTGGGGAGAAAATACCTTACATGGGAGCATGTATAAAGTTAAGAAAAGATGAAACTAACACTTAAGGATGTACCCTGTGTGTCTTGATGTAAATAATTTATCTTCAATCAAACCTATTTGGATATTGTCATCACAGAATGATTTGGGTCTATAGAACCCAGGAAGACTAATGGAAATAAATTGTATGTCAGCCATTTCTCTTAATGTCGTCATGCAGTACAGAATACTGGTTAAAAGCTTGAAGTCGTTAGATCTGGGTTTGAATCATAGCCCTCATGGTGTGTGACCTCAATACCTTTTTTTCTGAGGCAGGGTCTCACTCTCTCACCCAGGCTGGAGTGCAGTGGCACTATTATAGTTCACTGCAGCCTTGAACTCCTAGGATCAAGTCATCCTCCTGCCTCAGGAGGTAGTTTGGACTACAGGTGCGTGCCACCACACCCAGCTAATTTGTTTTGTTTTGTTTTCAAGAGACAGCATCTTGCTATGTCGCCCAGGCTAGTCTCAAACTCCTGGCCTCAAGCAATCCTCTTGCCTCAGCCTCCCAAAGTGCTGGGATTACAGGTGTGAGCCACTGTGCCTGGCCCTCAATAAATTAGTCAATGTCCCAGAGCCTCAGTTTTTCTCATCTCTAAAACAGACATAGTAACATAGACCTGAGGATTTGTGTGATAATTAAATAAGGCAATGGATATTTTATATTTCCTAGCTAATTTCTGGCCCCTAAAGATATTTGTGGTTTTTGTTGTTTGCTTGTTTTTTGAACTGTGCAAGGAGATATGGTCTCTAGAGTTGGAAACTTACATTTGCTTTTGGGCCAGACTTTTCACTTATTTTAAGAAGACCCCTTGTGTCAGGACACTGGTAACCAGCTGGGGTGTGGACAGTGGTGACTGTCAATGAAGGCCACTGCCCTATTCCTTCAGGTCATGGACATCAGAACCAGGGCAGCTGGGCAAGAGGGAAAGGACCAGATGGATGAGGGGTGGCAACTGCTGCACTTTAGGAACTTCCAGGGAGAGCCAAGGGAGGGTTTGGAGGGGAGAGGGGATGGGTCCAGCGATTGGGTCCAGAGGAAGTTTAAACCAATGCAATTTGCATAGCAAACATTACAGAATAGAACTAATTTTTACTGCATTGTCATAAGAAGAATTTACTCAAGAGGTACAACAGAAGTCTCGCTTGGCCCCTTGGTGGCAATGATTCAAGCAAAACCAATCTGAGGAGCTAAGATCTCAACAGAAACTGATAAATCAATCTAGACTGCATCTTAAGTTTTACTAATTTAACCACATTTGGGGGTTTAGTGCTGGTAATACCACAGTGACAATAGGTTCTCTTTTCTGGTGGATACTACACTAATGAAAGAAAGACAACAATGTCTACTTCATTACAAATTAAATGTGAGTGTTCTGCAGGAAAGTGATATACAATTGGCCCTCCATAGCTGCAGGTTCTGCATCTACAGATTCAACCAGCCTTGAACAGAAACTATGCAGGGGAAAGAAAGAACAATAAAAAATATCAACAGAACAATAAAAATAATACAAATATTAAAAATAATACAGTATAACAAGTATTTAGTTAGCATTTACACTGTATTAGGTATTATAAGTAATCTAGAGATGATTTAAAGTATACAGGAGGGTGTGCATAGGTTATATGCAAATACTACACCATTTGATATCAAGGACTTGAATATCCTTGGATTTTGGTAACTGCAGGGGGCCCTGGAACCAATCCCCCACAGATACCAAGGGACAACTATGTGTGGTTCTATGAGCTGCTATAGCAAAGGGGCCTCATCTAGACAAAAGCAGGTGAGACCACAGAGCTTCTGAGGAACTGAAAGGAGGCCAGTGAGGCCTTGTGGCTGGACCAGAGGACAGGAAGGGAGAAAGGTCGTGAATGAGGCAGGAGAGAGAGGCTGGGCTCATCATGCACGAACTGGATTTTACCCTAAGAGAATAGGAAGCCATTCTGGCCGGGGCAGGCAGTGGCATGATCATGTTTTCATTTCAAGATTGGCGCTCTAGGAAATGGACTGTGAAGGCAAGTGTGAGGGGCAGAGACACCAGTTAGGAGACTACTGAGATGATGAGAGCTGGGCTGGGTGAAACAGTGGAGATGAAAGCTGTGGCTTCCAGAGCTATTCAAGGAAGGGCTCCAAGGATGGATACCCGGACCTTCCCTGGCTGACTGACTCCCCCCTCTCCCAACAGTCATATTTCATAGTAATGGCACCTACAGGAAAAGCGGGTGCCCCCACCAACTCCTTCCAGTCTTTGAGGCCATTAATGAATCTTAGGCTTCTTCATATAAAGCACACCACACTCTCTTGGTAGATTTCTGCCTCAGTAACCTATCATTCTGCATGGCTATACTGTGAGCTTGTCCCATTTTCTATCTTAGTATAATTTAGGTCTAGGATTTTCAAGCACTTCAAGAAGAATATTATTCCAAACCTAGAGGGAATAACCACACAGATAAATACATTTATTCAAATATATAAGCTATTTTGCTTCCACAACTGATGGAAGATCATTAAGATAAAAATGGAAGGGAATGTTTTCCAACCATCTCACATTTTGAACTATGATCTAAAGAATACTGAGTTTTTCCTTTGATTAGTTTTTTGTTGCTTCTTAGCACATTTTGACTTTAAGGGATAAATGATATCACAGGTAACAAGAAAAACTTCTCAGAACTAAACTCTAGTAAGATGTGAGATTGAGTAAATACCTATATAAGCCTTTACTGCATATTATGTTCACTTGCCACTTGGCAATATACCAATATAAAAAAAAATGATATTTCTAAACCAAGTGGCCCAGCTCTGAATGTAAGAAGCTACCATAATGAGCTAGCAATAGTTCACATTAGGAAAACGCCCAGACCCGGCTGGCTGCAGATCGCTGCTACTGCAATTTTCAGCGTGCATGCATTGGGCTCCCAAACTGAGGGAAATAATCATGAGAATCATCTACTGTCAGAGCAGAACAATTTCTTTGCGACAATGTTCTCACAGGAAGTTCGTTCTGGTAAATCAATGTCAAAATGACAAGAAAATCCAACATGTCTCAAGAGGCACAATATATAACCAGCAAAAAATTCCAAATCTGTGTTCAGAAACTGAACGTTAAAGGATCTAATGAAAAATTCAAGACAAAAAAAAAAAAATGAAGGACGTGAAGCAACTTCATTAAAACATTTTGAGTAAGAATAAGAAGACCGTGACATTATGCTCAATTAACAGGAAGATACAACCTTAACGGGGAAATGTGGTAGGTGATGATCCACTTTTTCAGACATCAAGAAGCAGAATCAACCATTAAAGACGGCTCTGAAAGAGATCAGATTAGATAGAAACGGAATCTAGTGGCATCACAGCTGGTGTGCCTTCTTCCTCTCTGGACTTGGCTCTGAACAGATTTCAAAGAAAGCTTCTCTGAAAAATGACTATCAGATAGTTCAGGCCTCATGATTAAGCAGGTCCAGCAGTCATTCCTGGGCCTGTTGAGGAAAAGTGAGAAGGGAACCTGAGAAGTGCTTGGGCGATGCCTCCTCCACCCACAGCATCCAATGACGCCCCTAACGCCCAGTGCTTTGCAATTATTAACTGGGGTGATGGACAAGCCCAGGAGAGGGTGAGGAGCAGCAGTTCAAAATCCTATTTTAAATCACCAGGTAGCAGAAATACTTAAATACATGGAAAACAATTGAGAATACCAAATGTGCCAGAAATGACTCTCTGAAGCCTTCATATCCACAGAAGGCAAAACTGGAGGAAGCAGAGGAAGAAACAGAAGGAGTTTTTCTTTTTTTTTTAATCACCACACTGTGATGTTGGAAGCTGAAAGAAGTTGAAGCCTCTGCCCAAGAAAGAGGTTACCAAACAAGACAGGTACCCCAGCTCGAAGGGTCCCAACATCAGTCCAAGCATTTAGGTGGCTTTAAAGCTTTTTTGTCATTTATTTCTTCATGATTTTTAAATAATGTTTATTAAATAATTAATGTGTGCATACTGGATAAAAATAGAAAGTATAGATAAAAAGAAGAAAATTTAAATCACCCTTTGTCCCATAACTCAGAAATTACCAGATTTAACATTTTGGTGTACATCTTTCCGGACTTTTTTTAGGAAAGGAGATTTTTATTTTGTTCTATTATAATAAAACTGAGATCATACAGCAACTTGCTTTCTTCAATCAGTCATATGTTATAAACTTGTTTCCACGCCAATAAATATATTTCTTTTCATGACTGCCAAGTATGCCTTCTTATATGGGTGTAGCAACATTTATTTAATCCAAAGGCAATATTAAAAAATCTTTGTTTTAAAATACTTTCACACTTACACAAAAGTTTACAAGAACAGTACAGTGAGTTCCTGTATATCTTTTATACAGTCATCCATTTTTAACATTTTCATGTCAAAATGACAAGAAAATCCAACATGTCTCAAGAGGCACAATACATAACCACAAAAAATTCTAAATCTGTCTTGAGAAACTGAATGTTAAAGGATCTAATGAAAAATTCAAGACAAAAAAATAAAATAAAATGTGCTTTTTCACTAACTTTTGTTATTTCTGGACTATTTGAGGGTAGGTTGTACATATCATGCCACTTTCCCCTAAATATTTCAGTGTGTATTTCCTAAGAACGAGGATGCTCTCTTCCATAACCACAGTACAGTTACTAAATTCAGGAAGTTTAACAGTGGTCTAATACTTTTTAATCTTATCTATAGTTTATATCCCAAGTTTGCCTCAATCAATAATGTGCCTCAATCAAGTGCTTTATTTTTTAAAAAGAAAGAAATTTCTTTTTCTCCAGTGCAGAATCTAATCCAGGATCATGTCAGTTGTTACAGCTCTTCAGTGTCTTCCTCTTTTATAATTTTGGTATTTTTTAAAGAATGCAGGCCAGTTACTGTTTAGAATGTCCCTTAATGTGGGTTTGTCTGACAACCTCTCACGAGCAGACTGAGGTCATGCATTTTTGCTGGAGCACCACACAAGTGCTGGTGGGCCCTTCTCACATGTCACATTCAGAAGCTCATGTGTCCTTTGCCCTTTATCAGTGACATTCATTTTAATCACTTGATTAAGTATTTATTGCCCACATTTTTTACCATATAGTTTTTTCCCCTTGCCTGTGATTTTTTATTAATACTGGTGGCAAAAATACATAACATAAAAATTTATCATCAAAATCATTTTAAGTGTATAATTCAGTGGTAGTAAGTACATTTACATTGTTGTACATGCACTCTATAGTTTTTATTTTTCCTTTTAATGAGCGATTTGTGGGGAGATACTTGATTACCTTTGATAGTCTCATCCTCAGATACTGCCCTTAATAACCTTTCCCTCACCTCCCGCCTCCCAATTTAGCACCTCCTGATGGTTCTTGCCAAGGTGAAACGCTAAGTCCTCACATTAACTCCTGTCCCTTCCCCTCTGGCTTCCCTCATTCTGGAAACAAGAGCACAAAGTTTCCACAGTCTCTGGTTCTCAATCTGGATGAGGAAATGCTGACCTGAATGACTTCCAGGAGCCATTTCTGCACCAAACTGCAATAATTCTTCACAGTAATGGTCATCCCTTTCCTAGTATCATGTTTAGTTCTTCAAACAACTCTTGGTTCCACTCTGGGCCAGACTATACGCTGAATTTTAAGAAATAAAAATGGATAAATCAAGAGTGCCTTCCCTTGAGCTGTTTGCATTCTGTTGGGAGAGACGCAAATAAGTACTTATCATGCAATGTGGTAAAGGCGAGGTGACACTATGGGCATAGGGGAAGGCCCACAGGACACTGGGAACACAGAGAAGTAGCAAATCTCACAGCTGGAGTCCAGATTCAGAGGTAAACAATGGTGAGGGTGTGTGCTTGTGTGTGTGTGCGTGTCTGTAGGGGGTGTGGAGGGAGTGTGTTCCTGCAGGTAAAATGCCAGGCAGCGAGCAGTGAGGGAGCAGGCTGGAGGAGAGGCAGGGCTAGAGCATGGAGGGCCCAGACACAAGACCTAGAGCTGGGACTTGGCTTTGCAGATGAGGCAGAGCAAGCTGAAGACTGCATGACCAATAAGGTTTGATGGCTCACCCTGGGGACAGCAAGGAGGTCAGGTCTGAGGGCAGCAGATCAGTTAGTAGGACATTGCAACCATCCACGTGAGACAACAGTCTGATGTGAACCGGGACAGTCAGGGCAGGAACACTGAGGAGACAACAGATTCAACAAATGTCTAAGAGGTGCCCAAGTGTGGGGGTGATGGTGATGAACAAGTCAACTCCCAAGTTTCCAACTTTTCAGAGAAAAAAATCACAAATGATATTATTTATTTCAAGTTGATTGTTACAACAACCTTGTCAGATAAATAGGGACAATAACTATTATTGCCATTATACAGATGTTTAAACTGAGATTCAGAAAGTTGAGGTGACTTGTAAAAGGTCACACAACTAGTCAATGGTCCAGCAAATGCCAAGTTCATCCTAGCACACATACTAATAGATGATACAAATTTATTCAAAATGCTGGAACTAGAGACCCACATACCAAAAAATGAACTTGGATCCATACCTTATACCGTATATAAAAATTAACTAAAAATGGATCATGCATCAAAACATAAGAGCTATAACTTTAAAAACTTACAGAAGGAAACATGTAAGAAAATTTTAGTGGCTTTGACTTTAGCAAAAATTTCTTAAATGGGACACAAAAAAGTACAAGCAATAAAGGGAAAAATCTATAAATTGGACTTCACCAAAATTAACACCTTTTGCACTTTGTTATGATCTGAATGTTTGTTTCCCCCCAAAATTTATAAGTTGAATTCTAATTACAATTACCTTTTAATGGAATTAGAAGGTGGGGCCATTGGTAGGTGATACAGTAATGAGGGCTCTGCCCTCATGAATGATATTAATTAGTGCCCTTATAAAAGAGGCACAGAGAGCTTGCTCTTCTGCCCTATGAGGACTCAGCAAGAAGGTGCCATTTATGAAGCAGACAGCAAGACTTCATCAGACACTGAGTCTGATGGCAGCTTGATCTTGGACTTCTCAGCCTCCAGAACTATGAAGAATGAATTTCTGTTGTTTATAAATTACCCAGTCTAAAGCATTTTGTTATCATTTTGTTATTTTGTTATCTATCCCAAATAGACTAAGGCACTCTTAAAAACCCACTATTAAAAAAATGAAAAGGCAAGCCACCGACTGGGAAAAAATAGTGGCCAAACATATCTGACAAAGCACTAGGATCTAGAATACATAAAGTACACCTATAACTCAATAATAACAAGGCGTGTAATTCAAGAGAAGTAAAAGCTTATGTCCACACAAAGGCTTACACCCAAGTGTTCCCAGAAGCTTTGCTTGTAATATTTGGAAACTACCCAAATGTTGGGCTACAGGCCCATAAACAATTTCTGATATATCCACACTGTAGAATACTACTCAGCAATGAAGAGGCACGAACACACAGCAGCATGGGGAAATCTCAAAATAATTATCCTGAGTAAAAGAAGCCATACCCCCCCCCCCCCGCCAAAAAAGAATGTATACCGTGTGGTTCCAATGACATAAATTTCTAGGAAAGACAACCTAATCTCTAGTGAAAGAAAGCAGGCCAGTGGTTACCTGGGGGTAGAGCAGGAGGCAGGGATGACAAGGGGGGACACCATGAAGCTTTGGGGTGGTGGTGGTGTGTTGTGGTGGCTTCACAAGTGTGTAAATATGCTAAAATTCATCAAATTGCACACTTTAAATATGTGCAGCTTATTTTATGTCAGTTACACCTCAATAAAGTTATAAAGAAATGGCACACCAGAGAGGAATATGCCAGTATCTTAGCAAATAGCAAATATACCAATATTTTAACAAAATCAGTCTCCATGGGATTATTAAGGATGACCCTTTTCTCCTTTATTTTTCTAAATTTTCCAAATTGAATATGCAACACCATCAAGATCATAAAACTACTTTTTCAGGAGAAAAATAATTAGGTGAACAGAAAAATTTGGAGAAAATTGTTTGTACTTAACAGCCTGAAGACCAGTGGGTGAAAAAAATCAAAGATGTAACACTTTTTAAATGACAAAGATCCTCTATTCTTTCAATAGCCATGATAGGCCAGAGGGCACTATGAGAGGGTTTGATAAATTGCACAGGAACAAACACATCTAAATCTAAAGCAATCTACGGAGAAGGCACCATATTAACAAAATGCATCATTTAGCTGCACTGTCCAGCTCAAATGACTTTCAGATACATCAATAAGAGACAGATGTAGCAAAAAGGAAAAAGAAAGAGACAGTTCCAGGCAGCAAGGGAAGGAGAATTTTTACACAATGTCAGGACCCATCATTTCTGGAGTTCATCCAAGAGTGGATTAAGGGATAATCCAATATAATTAGCAAGTGACCTACATCATATGTCCTTAAAAAGAATACGTACTGAAAAGAACAAGTTAGGCCACAGAAAATGCTATTCTGCATCTGACTAAATATGGTCAAGTCTCATGAATCTGGGTTTCTACTACTAGCAGTGTTCGCTACATATGTCTGCACCAAGCTAAGGGTTCACTCTGAACTTTTTATTAACAGTAAAAGTAATAATTTTTAAAAAGCTTTCAGGGGACGTGTTTAATCCACTTAGATGATAAAATACTTTTAAAAGCCTTCAGTGTATTAATTTTTGGATACCAAGCATTGAGGCTTATCAAGTAATTTTTTATGTTCATTTATTCATCAGAAAGTATTAGCAACTATGCTAGGTCCTGGGACACAAAGAAGCAAACACAACCCATGTCCTCATGGAGTTCTTAGTCTAATGACTGAGAAACCTACAACAGTCGCAATGCGTGTGTCCTTGGCTTGGGAGAGTAAAAAGGAAGTCAGAGAAGCCTATGATGAGTAGGTAATACTCGAGCAGGGTCTTGAAGGCTATGTAGTTTTCTATTAGGAAAAGAGAGACATTCTAGGTAGACAGGATAGCATGGGACTGAGAGGCGAGAGAAAGGAGAATTATTTGCGAAATGGCAAGAGCTTCAGTGAGGATGAAGAACAGGATTCACCAGGCGGGGACAGGAACTGAAGAAGTTAGAGGCTCTTTAGCCCACATTGGAGAAGTTCAGGCTTTATCCTAGAGAGGGTGAGGAGGTGTGTTGGTAACGACTCTGTTTTTAACCAAATGAATTAGCTTAAAGAGGAAGATGATCTTCAATCTTCACATGGGTCAAGGGCTTTATGCAGTCAGACCTAAAAAGGGCTGGCATTGGAACCTGGAAAGCTAGAGAAACTCTCCTCTTTTATCTTGGGATTTTTGTTCTCTCAACATCTATTTTATATTAGCCAAATCCTTTTGGTCATAAGTGATGGAAATATCACTCCACTTTTGTATACTCAAAGTAGTACACAACAAAAAGGGAATTTATTGGCTCTCAAAAGTGGGAAGTCCAGGCACATGCTATAACATGTGGACCTAGAGGACATTATGCTAAGTGAAATAAGCTAGTCGCAAAAGGACAAATATTGCATGATTCCAATTGTAGGAGGTACCTAGAGTAGTTAAATTCATAGAGACAAAGAGAAGAACGGTGGTTGCCAGGGGCTGGGGTAGGGAGGAATGAGGAGATTGGGAAGATGAAAAAGATGAAAAAGTTCTGCAGATGGATGGTGGTGATAACTGCACAACGATATGGACATACTCAATGCCACAGAACTGTACACTTAAAAATGGTTAAAATGGTAAATTTTATGTTATGTATATGTAGCCACACACACACACACACACACACACACACACACACAAGTGAGGAGTCCAGAAGTAAATACTCCAGGCACTGTTAGAGGCGGGAGTTCAAGGACCATCATGGGGATCCTGTCGCTCTCTAGTTTGTTCTACTTTCCTTTTTCTTGGCTTCATTTTTAAGAAGACTGTCTTTACCTGGTGGCAAAGATGGCCACGCTCCTCTTAAATCATCCCCAGAGCTAATGACTACAGCCAGAAGAAAGTCTCTCGCCTGACAGTTCCTGCTGAAGCTCTGGGGATGACTGATTGGCCTGGTGTTGGGTCACAAAACCACTCTTGAACCAATCACTGCAGCCAGGAAGCAGAGTATTCTGATTGGTCAAGCCTGGGTCATGTGGCCAACCTTGAACCAATCACTGTAGCCAGGGGAGCAGAGTTCTCTGGCCACACCTCTCTTATGTGCCTGCCTGGTGGAGCCAGCCCCACCTGGACCTGGACCACTGGCTGAGAATGAGAGAAAGGCAGTTTCTCATAGAGATACTGGGCAGTCAAAACATGTCCATCACAGCTTCTTTCTCTGTGGACCAGTTTTCTGTCTTTTCAGTCAGTATGGGAGAAGACATATTGCCACACCCAGCTCAGGTTATACTTTCTTTCTATTTAAGAATTTTTAGCCCTAAGAGACTCTGACTAGTGCAACTTGTGCAGTTAACTGTGATGGTGAGGATGAGGAGAGCCTTGGAGCTAATCTGGCTGCAACAGACCCATCTACGTACCATGGAATTAGTGCTCGAAATTGGTCACGGTGGGAGGACTTATAGCAAGGAAATCCACAAACACTATAAATTTATTATTTTGATTTATTCATTAAATTTATTATTTTATTTATTGTAGAGACAGAGAAAGAGGGTCGGCAAACTTCTCCTGTTAAAGGGCCAGGTAGTAAATATTCTGGCTTTGTGGGCCTTCTGGTCTCTGTTGCAACTACTCAGCTCTGCCCTTGTAGCATGAAAGCGGCCATAGGCAATACCTGTATGAGTGGGCGTGGCTGTTTTCCAATAAACTTTATTTATAAAAATAGGCAGCAGGCCAGATTTGGCCCAAGGCCCATAATTTGTTATCCCTGGGCTGGACTAAAGACTTTAGACCATGTTAAAAATAGAGATTAAGTTTAAAAGTGCATCATGTCTGCAGTGTGTGAATAGTACCAAAAATTGAGGAAATATTTTTTAAGTATTCAAAGACTATTAGCTTTAGCTCACAACATAGTTCTTACTCATTAACATAAATAGAAGGATCAACCAGCATTCGTGCCAGAAGTACGCTTGTTTGTCAATTGCAGCTAAAGGTTGGCTAAGGATAGAAGAATTCATCCAAAAATCAATAGAAGCATTCTGTGAGAACCGATGGGCTGTATGGAATTTATAATAAAGAGAGTCAGTTGCATATTTCATTGTAATTTGTAAATTGTGTGCCAAGCATCTTTTTTTTTAATCAGTAACATTTATAATGAACTTATGCATGGACGTACAGTGAGGTATGCTGATTGTTAAAAACTTTTGCCTGCACCCCACTACACAGAAGTCACCTGATCCTGATGGAAAATAGCAGACACAAATGGATCCAAGGGGAGGGAGCTGTTGCCAAAGTCACAAGCCAGATATATATGAATCTCCTCTCAGGCCTGCCTGGGAAACCTAGGACATCTCCATTTTACAGATGAGAAAACGGGCTTGTCCAGAGTTGCATAACTAGTTATTGATAGCACTGAAATCCAAACACAAGTCTAGCTGACTCCAAAATCCATCCCTTGAGCCTGAATCATAGGGAAGCTGTTAAGGAAGCTCAGTCTGGAAATGGGCTAGAGGAGGCTTGGAGAGTTCCAGGTGAGTCAATGCCCAAGAGCAGACCCACAGGCCTGTAGGACGTAGGAGGCTATGATGGAAGCACACCCACAGGGACAGATTACAGATGTGGCTGAGAGCAAACCTTTGACATGGGGGTGGAGAGGGGCACTTCCTGTGTCAGGGCTGCAAGGGGAAGCACATTTCAACCTCATCAATGATGGTTTGTACTGATGAAGACATTGTGAGTGCAAGCATCTGTAATCCAAGTAAATGGCTCCGTGGTAGGAAATGTGGCATGCTTCAAGCAGTATCCGGTCAGGGATTGATTGGAGCTGCCAGGCGGTGGTTGGGAATTGTGCTAGTTGATCGTAAGGGACACTGTGTTTGTGCTAATGTTACAGCTTGGGAGACAGGAAGGAAGAGGGCTCACGCCTACTTTCTGGACGACCACTAGCAAGGGAAACTAGAACATCACTGTGTCACTCCTCCAAGGAGCCTTCTGTTGTCCCCAGTGGCCAGTGGCTCTGGCTAGGAGGGGTCATGTCATCGCTGGGAACTGAATCATGCCTCACCAAGCATCTGATTAGGGAAAACTGAGTCTCTTTTCCCCTCAAGGCTCTTCTGGTTGCCAGGGATAGAAAGGCAGCTCAAAAGGCTTAAACAGAAAAGGAGACTCTATTGGTTCACATAACTGGGCAGTTAAAGAGTGTTCTCAGGAACTCTAAGGTTAAAGCAACGTCCTCAGAAATTAGCTCTGTCCTGCTTCCTCCCCATCTCTGCGTCTCTTTGCTCCTGTAGACACTTCCTTCTGCAGCAAGTAGGAGGCATGACCGAGGCAATTCCAGCTTCACACTCCCCCAAGAGAGCAAGAGCTCCCGTCCTCCAGCAACTGAACATAAATTCTCTTCAGCCATGTCCCCATCTCTGGTCCAATCGGGGAGGCCAGGCAGCTGGGTGTTATGACTTCTAGGCCTGGGTGGTGCTGAACTGGCAGGCTTAGAGGAAAGGGGCACTGCCTTCCAAGTGAGGGGGTGCTATTTTACCTAAGGGAGGGAAGGGATGCCAGAAAAATAAAAGCTATGGTCCCTTGATTAGTAGAATTTTCCAGGGAATTCTAAGACTCACAGCAACTGCTAACACCAAGGCTATAATTATTAAGGGGCCAGGCCCTGAGTGCCTTGACAAGACGAGGAGACAGGGAAAATTAATAGTCATCAGATGGCTACAGCTCCTGAGGGAGTGGACTTGTTGGTACACACATTACCTGGTCTGATTTTTGTAACTATATCACCCTCATTTTACAGATGAGGAAACAGAGGATCAGGACAGTTAAGTAATTTCCCGAAGTTATTTAACTAGTAAGTATTAAAGCAGGGAAAGGGAGGCACAGGTCTCCATCCTCTGGCAGTGAGCAAAGGGCTAATTTCAGGTCCCCTCTCTTATCAGGCCTCACTGTCAAAGCCTTAAAAATATGTTTATGACCCTTCAACCAGATTTTCTTTGGACTCTTTCCAAAGCTCAAAATGAAGCAAGATGTCTTCTCTTTTATCTCTAATTTTTGGATGGTGAGATATGCTATTCCAATGTCCCTGAACAGACACAGAAAGAGGTAAGAGGATAGGGCAGAAGCTGGGGATGTCTACACTGCCCAGTCACGGAGTCTCCAACCACACTGGCCAGCAATCAACCTGGCCACTGAGCTTCCTCTGTCCATGCGTTGGGTGTTACAGAGCTAGCACATCAAGTGGAAGCAGGAGACTGGAGTTAGTCTCACCTGATCCTAATTCCTGCCTCTGACACCTGCCAGCTGACCTGTAACAAATGACTTAGCCTCTATTAGCCTCAGTTTCCTCATCTGTAAAGTGGGAAAAATCACACCTGCTTTAAAGACGCACCAAACAGATACTATCATTACCATTTTACTTGTTTACCCACAATTCCTATCCCTCAGGCCACAGCAGACAAGGGACATTTTCCTGACTCAAGGGCAGAAAACCCACTGATCAACCCACCCAGTTGATCAGAAACCACTAATTTTCTATAGAGAATGTCAACTAAGACAGGTGTAGACTGTTGCCAGGCAGTGGTGGGTGCTTGAGGTGAAAGGCCCTGGGAGAATGAGGTTGGAGTGGTTATTTGGGCCCAACGGGTGCCAGCCAAGAAAAAAGAGAGCTGGAAGGAAAACAGATGCTATGAGAAGGAGAGAAGAAGGAGAACAGGAACGTGGCTCCTGAATGACAGAACTAGCCTGCCCTTGGTTCCTTCTTCCTTAGCTTCAGTGAGATCACTGTCTCCAAGAGTGTCCATTCCTTACATCAGAACGATACAAGCAAAACACTGAGAGGAGCAAAGAGACTGTTGGAAGAGTTCTTGTTTCTGGCACATAGTAGGTGCTCAGTAGACGTCAGCATGGTTCTTTCCCTGGGCTTGACCGAGGGAGGTAAGACACAGTCAAACTAGCCCCACTGACTGCAGCCACGTCTGTGTTTGGGTCATCTTCCTTCTTCCCTTCTATTCCAAAACTGTGGCCAAACTAACTCTGCAAGATATACTGCACAATTAGCGTGCACCTCTTAGCCTTGGCTAATTACCTCTTTTATCAATTAAAAATATTTTCCCATTAAGCTGAGGAGTTGAGAGGGAGAATGGAGTCTCCTCCCTATTTCTAAAGCCTCTGAAAAATCCAGCAAGATAATGTCACTGATTTGGTTAATTTCAGGTGCACATCAGGCTATTCAACCTAGGCGAATTTAATGACTCAGGACAGGTCGGGCGATGAATGTCCCTGTAAATCATTTATAATTGCAAGCATAAAAATTAAAAATCAGTCTGAAGAGCAAGATAACGTAATGCTAATGACGAAGAGCAGTAATCTGAAGATAGAGGTTCCCTGCTTTAATCAGTCCCGTTCTGATGACAGTGCGCTAAGCCTCTGGGGGATTGTTCTGGAAACAAAAGGCTGAGAACCTACTTCAGTCTTTAATGACTCACTAAGATAAAAGAAATTAACTGAATTTTCATATTATAATTATAAAACTTAATAAAGGATTTTTTCACTTTCATGCCCTTTATTTTTCTCCTAGACGAGATAAACCAACATACAGATACAGCCTATCTTCCTAACAAGGATGACGTTAAAAGCTGGTTATGTTTAACCATGTCATCTTGAAAGTCCAGTTAATAAATTATGTCCAGAAAAAGGAATTTTCAGTGCTATAATGGAGAGAGTCTCTAGAGGCTTTAAGAAATTTAGAAAAGTCTTAACTTTATTTTTAATGTTTATATGATACTGTAGTCTGCCAAATCAGAATCAAGAAGAGGATGAACAAAAAGCATCGAATTCTTCCCTTGTGGTGTTTGTGAACCACAAACTGAACACCCTCCTTCTCTTGCCTCTTCTGCCTGGTGAACATCTAATCGTATTTCCAAGTCTAATTCAGGCGGAACTTCCTCCAGGAAGTTTTCCCTGATTACCTCCCCTCCTTTCCGTTTTCCCAGTACTTTCCCCACCCTCACAGCCCATCACTCTCTCTCCTGGCTTTCCTCTGAACCTTGTACACAAACCTAATCCTGGACTTATCACACTGTGTGTCTTTCCTTTACGGGGATAAGATAATTGCGTTCTCTCCTACAAAGCTGTAAGTTCTTCGAGGAGAGACCAGGTAGGAACCTGACCAACTGACCCTCCAAACACCTGGCGCATCACAGCATACAGTAAGTATGTGTCGGCTGATTGAGATCTATCTTAATTCTAGGTCAACCAGTAGAAACAAGTGAGGAATGAGCCAAGAAAACACTAAGCCTTTAGCACCGAAGAATAAAAAATACAAACGGAGATAAGGAGGGGTAGGGTTTTTTCTTTTCAGTAGATAAGCTTCTTTAAATAGACGCGCACATACACAATTCTTGCTCTTGATAATAAGAAAAAACCATGGGGTATTTTCTCTGGAGCTTTTAAATATTTCCAAGAGCCCTTGATAAAATTACAGTCTTTTCCTGAGCAGCTGGGGTGATATTGCTCCATATAATTTCCTCTCTCTGTGAACTGTATACAGTCAAGTTGTGAGGTGAACGAGTAAGGAGATTTTAGTTGCAAGCAACAGAAACTGACTTCGGTCAATTTAAGGAAGGGGGAAAGAGTCCGAAATGGATTTTGTTACTGGGACATAGAAGTATTTCAATAAAGCCAAGGGCAGAAACATGGCCGGGCATCAGGAAGTTATCTCTTCCACAGGAGTCCTGTGTCTCCATCCCATGAATCATATTCTCTCAAGTCTTTCTCACTCTCTGTACCAACCTTAGTAAGCACCAAAATCACCCAGAGGACTTGTTAACATGCAGGTTGCTGGGCTCCTCCTCAGAGTTTCTGAATCAGTAGACCCCGAATTTGTGTTTCTAACAAGTTTCCAGGCAACCGCTGGATCTGGGCACCCACTCTGCAAACCACTTCTCTACACCAGTTAGCGCCCGGGGCGGAGAGATGGCCAGGAAGATGGCTGCCCAGAGCTGCCTATGGTGGCAGGTCACAGCTCTAGCCACCAGGAGAGACTCGCCCTGGTCCCACTTCCAACTTCCAGGGAGACAGAACTTATTGGCCCAAGTGGAGTCAGAATCTACCCTGGGCCCATGAGCTCTGGCCAGGCACACTGAGCAGTTAGCAGGGAAGAGGAAGCTGGGCAAACAACCCCACGGGACTGCCAAGAGACGCAAGGAAGTCTTTCATTTTTACTGAACTTGTAGAAGCCCAGATGCCTTTATCGCAGAAAAAGCTCAGGACTCAAGAAACCTACTCTCGCCTGAAACATAACTCAGAGCCACTCCATCTCTGCAAACAGCAGCTCCTGTCAAACGCCTTGGGGCAGGGAGGAAGGGGGGCTTCCTTCCTGTGTGAGACACTGCGGCAGAGGGTCTACAGCAATGCTTCTTAACCAGGGGTGATTTTGCCCTCCAGGGACACTTGGCAATTTCTGGAGATAATTTCTGTAGTAGCACACCATCCCCCCACCCCCAAGTGGCATCTAGTGAATAGAGACCAGAGATGCTGCTAAACACCCTACAATGCACGGGACAGCTCCCCCCATAACAAAGAATTCTCCAGCCCAAAATGTCAATAGTGCTGACATTGAGAAATCCTAGTCTAGAGCCTAAACCTCAAAAAAAAAAAAAAAAATTACGGTCTTCCCCTCCACAGCACGGGCAACATTGCTCCACACATTTGAATCCCTGTCCCCCGCCGAGTTGGGGTCCTACACTGCTGCTTGCTGGCTGTGGGGACTCAGGTAAGGTGCAACCCCTCTAAGCCTCAGTTTCTACATATGTAAAATGGGATACTAGGGGTGTTGGAGGGAGTTCAATAAATTAATATCTGTAAAGAACGTAGCCCGGTGTCTGGCACATGAGAAGCACTCAATACATGGTTGTTACATATCAATGTCATTGTTATCGTTATTATTATTATGTATTCGTGAATGGAAACGTGGAAGAACTCTGCCATTCCTCTGTGATTTGGGGTAGATAGCTCAGTGAATTCAGGAATTATTATGAGGGTAGAAAAAAGGAGGCTAAACTCTCATGGAAATGAATAAACAAGATGGTGGGGGTTTGGAAGGAGCCACTCATCTTTCAGAAAGGAGACACTAGAATCTATACGTGGCATCATTCTGCATCCTCTCTCCCTCTCATAGCAAAATGTTCCTGTGTTGGCACGTTTCATACTGAATTAGGGAAAGCAAATATTAATCAGAGTTCATACTAATCACATATGACAGAAAATTCCCACTCTGATCAAACTTTCATAACATATTAGGAGCAAAAAGCCCTCTCCTGCCTCTCCCAGGCCACCCTCCACGTTTCCCCCGTGCAGACGGTAATAACAAGCATCTGTCCATCTGCAAGAGGCTCCGTAACGTAGGCAAGCGACAACATGGAAACTGAGATAGCGTTGCAAATGTTAACTGCCCGAGTGACGAGGCCAGCCTCCATGGAGTGGTCGGCAGTAACCACCATGGCCTCGATGCTCCCGAATGCCAGCACAGAGCTCTGCCCACAGAGATGGCACATCTGGGAGAAACACTAAAGCTTGGAATTTTAGAGACCTTTAAAAAGACTTTAGATAGTTTCCAGTCCAATTTGCTCACTTTTAAGCTATCAGTTCATGAAAGGGACTAGATAAATTTATCTAACCACAAGGCACTAAATCGTCTGCAGGAACTGGACATTAGCTTGGGCAAAGGCATAATCTGAAGATCCCTCACTTCTCACGCAGTCATGGTGGACAGCCCTTTAGAAGAGCTCTGCACCAAAATCTAACTGGATTTCGTGGTATTTTATTTTTTATTTTGTTTTGATCAGTCTGATGATTTCTGTCATTTAATGGATTAGTTACATTTCTTGAGATACCGAATTATTTCCACCTTCTTATTTTGTGTGTTTCTGCTAGTTATCCCTCTCTTGGCTTCTTTATTTCCCCTCAATTTGTGACTTCTCTTGGTTTGATAAAGTTTTCTATAATTCTTCTTGTTTACATTGCTGGTTTGCAAGTTTTAGAGTGTATTTCTGTTGTTCTAGTGCTCATCCTTAGTATTTTAACCTACCTACTTAATTATATATTTGTACACCAAAGTCTCAAATTACTCTATTTCTATCTTCCTTCCAAATGTGACATAAATCTTAGTGGGTGGAAATTGCTTCCCAGCCTTTTGGCTAAGATCAAGTGAGGACTCTTAGGGGGTGAAAATGACCATGTGGCCCCAAAGCCTAAAATATTTACTCTCTGGCCCTTTAAGAAAAAGTCTGCAGGCCCCTGCTCTAGAATAATAATTTTGTGAGATGGAAAAATTCTAGGTCAACAGCTAGAGGCAGCTTGGTTGAACTCCTACTTGAGACTTGGTGTTTTCCAGGCCCCCATAGGCTCCCATCATTCTTACAGCCATAGCCCAGTGTTCTGACTTTCTCCCAGGGGACATTTGACAATGTTTGGAGACAACGTTTTTGGTTGTCACAACTGGAGGGGGTAGGTCGTTGCTACTGGCATCTAGTGGGTAGAGGCCAGGGATGGTGCTAATCATCCTACAATGCACAGAACAACTTCACTACAAAGAATTGTCTGGCCCAATGTGTCAACAGCCCTGAGGGTGAGAAACTCTGCCATAGCCCCAGGTAGTGATCAACACTTTTCAGTTCAGCCTCCTTTCACAACTTTGGGGGCCACAGCCCAGCTCCCAGCAGCAGTGAGTGTGGCCTGGTGAGCATGGTTAATCCTCTTCACCCCTCAGAGGTGGGTCTCCTAATCACCATTGTCAGTTCCAGACCCAGAGTCAACAGGCCCAAGGATGTAGCTCTATTCATGTGGCATTTCTGGTCCCTGGAATTATCTTACTTCTGAGCTATGTCTTTTATACCATTTTAGTTTTCTACTTTAATATTTCATCTCTCATAACTACATGTTTGGAGCAAAGATATTGTGCCAAAGCATGAACTCACTGAGACACCTTGACCCAAGCCAACTTCTAAATGAGGCAAGTCTATATGATTCAACCATTTCTTTGTTTCTTCTTTTTATTTCTTTTTTTTAGATAAAAATATCAGATGTTTTACACTATGCCCTCCCACAACTCACTGTATCATGAGATAATACTTTCTAGACAGAATCTTCTCAGAGTTACTCTCAGGGAATTCCCAGTTCAAAGAGGCCTTTAAAAAAATCTAGAAGCCTTGCATCTGGCAGAGGTAAAACACCCCAGTGGATCCTGCAGGTTTCATTGGAGCATCTCCCACGTTTACAGGATGCTGGGGTGTGGCTGGAGACTTTTGAAGATTGGCACAGGTTCCTTCCCCTGTGACTTGTGCCCCTGCTTCCTTGTGTCTTGGTGACCCAGTGAGAACTGCTGTATACGGAAAGGGGACAGCCATGAAATGCCCAAGGCAGGCATCTCAGTCTCAGATGAGATTAAAGGAGAAGAATATGGAAAATCAAAACCACAGCAGACCCTGAAGTTCTCTGGCAGTGGATGGAGCACAGCTATCATCAATATCCAACCTTTTGCTTTTCCAAACTGAATGGGTCTGAGTGCTTCAGGTGCAAGCCCAGGACTCAGTTCCATCTGATTCAGATGCCACTCCTCCCCTACAGAGTCTCCCCTCTAGGGAATGCCCCAGCCCAGGCAGAGGTGTGGTTCCTAGAATCCCTTTCCAGAGCCCTGTTTATCATTGGTGCACTCCTCACCCATCCCAGACACTCTCGATTGGATGATGGATAGACATCTGGCCCAATTAACTTCTCTCTCTGAGGAAATTGCATTTGGGGCATGAAGACATGGCCATTTACCTGTGGGGAGCCTAGCTGGAAGGTCATATGGAATTGGGGGCCAAGGACACAATTTTGGGCTTGCCAGGAGAAGGCCAAGTGCAAGCCAGGCCACCATGCACAAGGGCACCCAACTGAGTGGCAAGTGAGCTTGGAAATTCAGTTTGCCATGTTCTCATAATTTGCACAAAGTTGTCGCATGGGCAATAAGTGGCTCCCATGCACAGACATATGAGTGTGCAGAGGAGATGATCTGCAGACACGAGAATGAAGGAAATGGGCAGCGGGGACATGTAGTCCCAGGGAAAAAGAAAGGCAGAGGTGGAGAGAGAAGTTGCCTGCTGTTCTGAATGTTTCTGAGCCCTTTGTTCCAGTCCCTACCACACCTAGCTCCACTTACTGCCTGTGGCTTGTAAAAGATGCTTTAGTGTCCTTACAATAAATGCCCTGTTGTTTAAATTAGCTTTAATGAGTGGATTTCTGGTTTTTGCAATTAAAAATATCCTGTTGTGATTAAGCTTGTTCTCACACACTTGACATGCTCAGAGCCTAGCACAGTGTCAGCACATAGTAGTTGCTCAATGAAGATCTGCCATGTGGCTGCATGGACGAGAAAGCTATGAAAGTGGCAGCCTTTGAGATTCCTCACTAAGTCCATCTGGAACAACAGAAAGACGGGGCCTTCTGTGGTGAAATTAAATCAGCAGCATTTTCTTCACCAGAACCCACTGGCGAAATTTCAACAGTACAAAGAAACTACAGTGTAAGCCTTAATATTCAGAGGGCTGTGATGCTCCCTAGGCAAAAAGAAAATTTACCTCAGTGAATAAAATAAAATCCAGCATTTTTTTTTATAATGACCCTAACAGTGTTTAGCAAAGTTAAAATTTTTAAAAAGGAAAATCTGGAATTCTTGCTGGAATCATAAATACTACAACTAGGATAGCCTGCAAGAGATCAGTCCATCCAGCACTGTTCTTTGAAGCAGTAGCTCAGAGAGTTTCAGTAACTTGAACGAGGTCACACAGCAAGAGAGCCTAGATCCCACATCTTTGGCCTCTCAAGGCAGTGTTTCTATTATATAACAAGCTGCCGGGGCAAAGGAGCTTCTTATCCCTTCTCTGCTACTACAATTAAAAAAGACACATTTTATGATCGCCATTGAAACAGTTCCCATTTACTACTCTCGGTCCTTTAACCCCAGGCAAATGGTTGGACTAATGACGGCATTTATGCATTTATAAATTGAGCACACATGCAAGAAACAACAACCCATCAGATATGTCGGCTTCATTGCAGCTCCATTAAAAAAAAAAAAAGTTTTAAATGACCAGGTTACCAAAAAAAAAAAAAAGTGTAATTTTCTACTGTATTATTGCCTGTGAAATATTACAAGTGCAAAATGTAATTACGTTAATGCTATTTTTGATATCATATCAGCAAATTATGCCGAGTCCCACTGTGACACTTCTATCAGGGTAAGCATTATCCTGTTGTGAGTGTCGATCCCCGGGGAAAATGAAGTCGCTCAAACGGTTTTGATGCTCCAGCAATTAGCCACCTCGAGACTGCCAGGAAAGGCTGATTTCAGAGCCACTTATGGAATGTTTAACCTCTAAACATCTAGGCAACTTACCTCCTGTTTGTTTTTTCCCCAATTAAGCCCCAGAGAATCCTCTTTATGTAAGCAAAGAATCGTTTTATGTAATAACTTTTCTACCTCTATTTTCCTTCTTAATCATCAGCAAATCCCCTTCTGCTATTAAAATACACACCACGAAAAATGGAAAAAGAGCTGATAAGTACATATTGTGCTGAGGACTAATACTCTAATGCCGCGAGGAGAAACACACACACAATGTGATGTGTTGGAGGATTAGCTCTCTTCGCGTTGAGCAAAATAATAAATTCCAGCAGCCTTTAGAGGCCAGTGATTTGTTTTTTAAAGTTCAAAAGCTTTATTAGAAGATTTTAAATGATGCAAAACCAAAAAACTCACGCACTCAAGCTTTGTAAGATACCCATTTACTTTGGGTATAAAAACACCATGTGCTGAAGTCAGATCCAACCTACAGGTTGGAGGAAGCTGGGCAAAAATATCCCTCTGCGCATTTAAGGTACCAAATGTCATGCAGATTTTCAAATAATTTTTCTACCAAAACAAAGGACTCCATCCTCATCTCACTCTTACTGAGCTCTGTTAAAAATTAACTGGAAAGGCTGTGTGATATAAATGCAATAGAAAGTTGTTAATATAATTTAGACTTTTGATTGAATTCTGTAAAAATTTTAAGGATGGAGATCGTTCATAAAGAACTATTTTTATATTATATTGTAAAACCAACCTCTCAGAAAAGGGAACAGTTCCCTCCAAGTTGGCAGCCTTTGCAAGCTTAACTGCAAAGATGAAACCATTACGGTCAGTTACTAGATCTTGAGCATCTCTGCATTTTCAGTTTCTATTTTAGGTAGAAAACCACCCTTAGGCTGCCACTCCGTCTGGAAAATGTAATTAATAAATCATCAGTTCTCAGTTCTGCACACTGCCTTACAGAGCGTACAAGAAAGAGAAGAGAAAAAGAAGATCTATTTATTAATATTACAGATCAGTCCAAGCCCTGCCTAGCACGCTTTCTTAAATTCCCCTGGAAAACAAGGTGTTTGGCTTTACATGGGGAAACTCTCCTCCGACACACAGAATTACCCCTGCTCTTTCCAGCCATCTAATCTCCCCGCCTGGAAGTATCACACATTTCAACCTTATTGGCTTGAAGCTTGGAGGGAGAGGCTGGAACAGGGCTTGACCAAAGGCACCCTCCTGTGATGACAACCACAAGAAAGCCGAAGGGAGGAGTATACCCAGCAGGGAGGAGCCACAGGTTCAGGTCCTGGAGCAGCAGAGCATCCTTAAGTCGGAATCAGATTGCAGAGATGCAAACTCAGGCTCTTCGTGGCTGCGTGAACTTGGGAAGCTGACTTAACCTCTCTAAACCTCATCTCCCTTCAGAGTAAGCGCTTAACTATTAGCTCTTACTGTGATTAGGACGAACTTATTAGTTGAAATAAAAGCAACAGCACCTCACCTTTAGGAAACATTCTCAACTATTTTTAGTCACAATTTTTTTTTTTAATAAGGAAAGTAATGCACAGGGATGAAAATGTCCATGCAAAGGTCAAGATGGTAACTCCACTCCCTGGTTCACAGTTCTGTCCAAAACCCCAGGGTCCCATCCTCCCTCCCCATAATCAATCCTCTTTCTACCTAATCTGAGTGTCTCTCTTGCCATCCTTAGGCCAAAGAACTGAGTGCTACATTAAGCCTAAAATGCTTACCTTTTTAGCCCAGCCCTTTTTAGCTTTGAATTTAAAACATTTACTCATTCTGCATGCAATCCTGATTAATATCTAAATTCGACCACTATGGTTGTGTGTGTGTTTTATAAATATATATAATTCCAATCCTTTGCACTTAGCTGGAGTGTTGTCTTGGCTTCTGGGCTTCTGTACCTCCTTGCTTCAGAGCACCAGGTATTTGGGATTAAATCCAGCCTGAAATGTTATTTGCTCTGTTTAGTGCTTTTATGATGATTCTCTTATTATCTGCATGTGCTTCAGCGCTAATTGTACATTACAATGGTTGTAAGCAGGCAGCCTGCAAGCAAAACAGGAGAGTGGGGGGTTTGGAACAGCTGCTGTTCCTTAGGATCCAGGCAGGGAAGGGCCAGAGGAAGAGATACCTAAAGGAAAAGAGAAAAGAGGGCAACCTTATTTTGCAGTTCTCTGAAAACAGGACCTTGTGCTGCCCTGAGGGCCAAATTAACTGTTTCAGAGCATTTAGCAAAATGTTCCACCATGACAATGTATAAAAGAGAAAAATGACTCTTATTTTAAAAATCCTATGAAGGTACCCAAAATAAACCCAAATCCAGTATCCATACATGAATATAGTCAAGAATGTTAAAAAGGGAAAATAAACAATTTAAATTATAAAAACAGTCAAAAGACTTCAATGATAGCTGCCATACCGATTTAATCATGAAGATTTAAATAGCCAGAGAATAAATTCCAAAATCTGAATTTGAACAGAAACTTTAAAAATCAGCCTTCTGATATTTATGCTAATACAAGAATTCGCAAGATCAATTATGCTCCACCCTCTATAAAAACATTTCCAGTAGCTTAGAAATCACAAAGAGCCCCAAAATCATGATCTATAGTGAAATGTTCTATTACGCTACTTATAGTTTTTGAAGTTATTTTAAAAGACCTCATATGGCACTAAAATGCATTTATAGAAGTATGATAAATTACACATGGAAAACAAATCATGTAGTAGTTCTTGGCATTTTTATTAGCTTAGAAATGATTTTAGCATTGACATTTTACACAGTGTAATGAAACACAAATTATAATTAGAAAAAAAATCTTGGTGCTCATTCTCAAATTCATCTTTTGCAATTCTCGGTTTTCTGACAACCGCTCAGACGCTGGAGATGAGGGACAATCAGCCATTGCCAGCCTTGAACTTAACTTGCCCATCAGTCTCTAGGACTTTAGCTCCTTGCACGTCTCAGGCTTATGGTCGGGATGGGAGAAGGGGCAGATTTACGTGAAGCTATTGAAGCCTAAGCTTCAGGGCCCTTCATGGGCTGGGACCCCTTTCAAGGTCCTGGACCCAATTTTATATTAGTAATTTTATGTTCTTTTTTCCAAATGCATCAATATCAAGCCCCACAAAAACTGCCCCTGGGTGTTTTGGGGGTGCTAATGGATGAACCTCAGTTAGCATCTGATCCAAGTCCTGGATAGCAAAATGCCAGCCCTGTCCCTTCACAACAGAGCACTCAGTGAGGGCACAGATGCCTGATATTATCAGACGGGGTGGTGAGCAGCTGACACCATGAGTGACAGTGTCAGTGGGTGATTCTCCTCCTACGATGCAGGAAAATACTGTCGTAAAAGGTGCTTTGATATGATTTTTCTTTTTAAAAAGGAAGCATGTTAGCAATACTTTGCTAGCCCTCTGAAGTGAACCTGAGCCTTCCAAAACAATGATTCCAACCAATTTGAGTAAGTTAACAGGTCTTTAAAAAAAATTCAAATTTGCAAAATGGTACATAGTTTGGCTTTTTGTCTAAACATTTCGATTTTTCATACAAATTCCTCTTCCAATTTTTCTTTGATTTAAAATTTTAATTTGTGTAGCACAGCTCAATCCAAAATGGTTTGCAAACTCCATAAAAACATCTAAAATATCTGGCCTTTCTTTTCATTTTCTTTCAACTCAGTAAGAAAAAGTTTGTAGATTTCACAAAGTATTTCTGTAAAGACTGGAGTATTTTTTTAATCATTGTATAGTTCATCTTAGAGCTTCTTATCAATATAACAGCATTAAGGAAATCGGTGAAAAGATCTCATTTTATTGATTACCTGACCCAAGTATTTGCTAATATGAAACGAATGTTCATCTCAGAATAATTCTATCAGGTAAATACCATTATCTTTATTTTACAGCTGTGGAAGTCAAGGCTCAGGGAAGCAAAATAACTAGCCCAAGTCAAGTCATATAACTAACTAGTAACTGAACAAGTATGGAGTCCAATCAATTCCATTATGCTGGACAAATAAATATTTGAACACATATATAACCATTCTCACTTAGAGTATATATGAGGAGAATCACTTAAAAAAAGGTGCAGACTTTGTCACTCATCTGTAGTTCTCAAAAATTAATATGTGTAGTTTGATAACTCCAAAACAAAGAAGATGGGGTTTGAGGGAGGTAGGAGCTTATCAAAAATAAAGAAGAGTGAAAATTAAAGACTACATACAGAGTAAACAGTTTCCAATTCTGGTCATGCATTATTAGTAGTATGACAAGCAGAAATTGTGAAGTCATAGAGAGAAGATAAAAAAAAAAAGTACTGAAATTCTTGGGCTACAACTAAAAACTGATCAAGGTTACCCAGTCCTTCATCCTAGAAAATGTGCTTGATGCTTGAGACTTAAGAAAGAAAGAGGACTCTACATAGCAACTGAGACCAAAAGGCCAGGGAAATTCTTCGTAAGCAGCACTGGGCTTATCACGTTCTGTCCCACAATTGACACCAGACCACATACTCCAAGGAGAAGAGAGGGAAACGTCAGGATAGGATCAAGATAGTATCCGTTTGGAAGTAAGTTCAGGATTTTGAAGCTGTAAATCAGCGATGAGAAAACAAGGTCATTTATTCTAGAAAGTGATGTTGTTGAGATTTCTCAATGGGATTCAGTGGAGATGGAAAAGGGCCCACCCAGTTATAAAGCTAGAAACTGACAGATTGAATGAGAAATAGACAGAGGCTAAAACACCAGATCGAGGAAGATGGACAGCCCTTGGCAAGAGAAGAACGGGCCTCTAAAATAAATTTGGGGCATGGGTTGATTTTAGGTCTCTTGGCGTCAATAAAAAATGACAGCAGTGCTTGATTGGATCTTGAGACTCAATGCCAATTCCTTATTAAACTGTCAATCTTTCTTAGTGTCATCCCTAAAGATCTTGATTCGGTGAAGGTACCAGTGAACCAGAAAGCTACAAGTTTCAACAGTCCTCCAAAAGTAAACACCAGGCTCTTACTCAGAGTTTCTGGAGTTTCTGGTGCCTAATATTAGCACCACCATGATAATGAGTAAGTCATCAACAACACCACAGACACTCCTATGAAACTACATTGAATTGTTTACTTCATGAATAATTTGCAGAACATGTCTAACATTGAAAACTATTTTTAAAATAAAAGGCTGGTACTGATTTCCATAGAGCCCCCAAACAACGAAAGCTTATCCCCACCACCCCCAGCCCTACATTTTTCTCCCTGGAAAATTGTGGATTGAATAGCCATCTTGGCAAGCTGGAAATGTGTTAATTAAAACCCTGATAAGAATCTATAACTTTGTTTTAATCATTTCTCCCTAACAAGATAATTCCTGTGTCATCTGACCAATTTGAGTACCTTTGGGGCTGTGGAGACGCCAGGGAAAGGATTCAAATCTGATCCCTCTTTTAGGGGAGAATTTCTTGACTTCATAGCTCCCAGGATCATGCAATGACTGGGGTCACTCATTTGTCTACACCAAGCTTTAAAATGTAGGCAGATTCAGATACCGCAGAGTAAAGCCAGGCTCAACTGCAATTCGAGCCCCAACCAACAGTCTGCACCACTCACGGAATCCTGAATTCGGCCCCTCATTGTCTGTATTTCAGAGCTGGGCAAGGAAAATGTATTTACAGAGTCTCCTCACTCTATTCCAGTGACGCAGTAAGGGAGCATTTCTTCAATAAGAATTGAACACGTGACCAAGAACATTAAGGACAATATAGCCATCAATGCATATATGTGTATGTAGATTATATATGTATGTATATACATATATATGTATACACATATTTGTTATGTGCCAGACACTGTGCTAAGCACTTTATCTGCATCCTTTGATACCAGTGCCTAGCATGGAGCCTGACACACAGAAAGTGCTCAGTAAGATCTGTTGAATGAATGAATGAAATAAGGCTCTAGGGGTATCATTATGCCTGTTTATAGTGAGGCTGAGAGAGGTGAATAAAAGTCCCTTAGCTAGCAGACAATGAAGCCAGAATTCAGACCCAGGTCTACCTATGTGTCCACATATGTCTACCCATATAAGCCCATGTCCTTAACCACCTGCTTGCCTTCTTTTAAGAAATAATACCCACTCTAAATGTCCACTCTGTGTCAGACATTACGCCAGGGCCAGGAGGTATAACAATGAACACTGCCCTTGAGAAGCACACAGTCTGGTAGAGGAGGCAGAGCCACTAACAAATGCATTAGCAAATAATAGATGCAGTAACTGAAGTAGACACAGGGTATAGAAGGCAGACATATAGAACATATCCAACTGTTCAATGAGATTCAGTCAGGGGACACCTCGGAAGGGACTCCTGGCATTGTGTCGGTGGAAGTCTGGGTTTACGCAGGTCCTGGAGGCTGTTCAGCAAAGCAGGCTGAGCAAACTCAGGCTAGAGGACATCTTTCCTCACCATCTGATCACTTTCAGGTTTCACCAGTTAGGGGTGGTCCTGCCAGACATGCTCAGAGTTACATTGCTTGAAAAATAACTCCCATAAGCAGCAGACTCTGATCTGAGATTGTTCACATGGCAAGCATCTCCACACACAGAGGGCCAGCCTGGTCTCACTAAGCTCTGTTGCTGTGACACCACTTTGACTCAACCCAGCCTGGACTAGAAGTCCCCATTCAACCAAGGCCAGGCAGCGACATGTCGATGAGGCTTTGCTCAAGGACATTATCACAGAGTAACACGCACCTAGGCAATCTGCACTGGGAGCTTTGGCTCTCTCATTCCTCAGACCCTTTGCACACCTGCTTCCAGCCTGCCTCTGTGCACCAGAAGCCACATTCCCTGTTCCCGCTCCAGAAGTGTCCTCAGCCATATCTAGAACCCTCTTTGTCCAGATCCAAAGGGGTAAGTCCGGGGACAGACAGGACTCCCTTCTCTAACCTACCGAGGACTGTCTTCCAAGGCCCTCTTTCCTGTCTGAGGCCACCTCTTTCCTGGACTTTGACTGTGGGAGGGTCACATTTTTCAGGGGAGATGTTGTCTTTTACTCCCAAGGGTGTGTCTTACTCAGACCTCACCACGTCAGGGTACAACTTCTACAGAAAGGCCCTGCACACCCAGCAGGAACACAGGCTGTGGGCATTTGCTGCCTGGCACCCTCAACGGTGGCTTTCCGTCACAATTTGTTCACTCAAAAAACAACCTGGAAAACTGTCTCTGGGCCAGACATTGACATACAAAGCAAATAAAATATGATCTCGGTCCTCTAGGGAGGTGCTGTCCAATAGAAATATAACGTGAGTCACATATGCAAGGTTACATTTTCTACATCAGTAGCCAGATTAATAAAAGTAAAAGGAAACTGGTGAAATTAATAGAAATAATGTATTTTATTTAACCCAACATATTCAACATATTTCCATTTCAACATGCAGCTAATATGAATAATTATGAATGATATATGTTATTCTTTTTTGGAGGGGGGTACTAAGTCTTGAAAATCCCCTGTGTATTTTTACACTTACAGCACATCTCAGTTCAGATGAGCCACATTCCCAGGGCTCAATGGCCACTGGTGGCTACTGGCTACTGGACTGGACAGTGTGGCTCTAGGGGCTTCCTGCCTAGTGGAGCTAGAAGACGCTCCCATTTTCTCTAAGGACTCTCCATGTAAAGTGATGTTCAGACCCCTCCCTTACCCAGGGGACAGCCCAGGACTTTTCCAGGTGAATTTCCTTAGACTACCCTTTAACACACACAGATGAACTGCTATGTGCCAGGCAACAGAACAGACCCAAAAGAGTGGAACGTGCATGAGCTGTGTGAGGCACAGTCAGCACCCAAGACTGCCTGACGCTGAAGCCATCCCCACCCTTGGGTTCCTGCTGTAGCTGCTTTGTTTAAAGGGTAAAAAGAGCCTGTTGACGTTCCCACGGCTGTGCTACCCTACACCATGGCTTCACAATTGCTGTCTTTGGCTAAATCCCATTCCATTATTGATGCCTGACCAATTGATTCTAACGTGTAAGACACTTCAGATGTTAGTAAAGTTATCGGTTAGGAGCTCCTCAGTTTCAAGTGATAGAAAAACCAATTCAAATGAACTCGAACAATAATTGAAGCGTCTGTGCCTTGTCAGCCCACATAATCAGAAAGCCCAAAGAGAGTGAGCTTCAGGAAAGGCTTCATCAGTCTTACCAAGACCTAATTTCATGCTCTCTCCACTCTGCATTCCTCCACATCAACATAACCTCTAAGCTTCACAGAGTGGTCTCTGGCAGCTCCAGAAAATCACCCTGAGGTCTCAGAGCAGCTTCGGCCGCCGCAGATCTCACACCCAGCAGATGAGAAAGAACCTCTTCCGCAAGCTCCCCACAAATTCTTGGATTCGTTCTCTGCCATTGGCCAGAATTGGGTCACATGTCCATCTCTGAACCAATCACTGCAAGCGATTGCTGGCTTCTCTAACTGGTTTAAGACAATCAGGGCCCATCCCAGGAGCTGGAAGAGGGGTTCATCCCCCCTGAACTGTATGGTTGAAAATGGAGAGGGATGAATTCTCCAAAACAAAAATTAAGGTCCCTTAGTGGGAGAAGCTAGCGGTAGATGCTGAAGAGGCCCCAACAAATGTCCACCACAATCAACATAATATGTCTAAGCTTGTTACTTTATCTTGCCTGATGTGTGGGTATTCAACTGGGGAATTGCAGAATTCTCTGGTAGCTTCAACTGTGTCACATGAAATTAATTTCAATCCTTCCAGAGAACTGTCATAACCACCGGACTCCTGTAGCTGGAGAAAAAACCTCGACACAATGCTTCAAAGAAAACAAGCCTCCCATCCTAGGTGGAATTTCCTCTGACTGCTCTATTGAAAGTCTGAATATAACCCAGGGACATTAAGACATAGACACCTCAGAAGAGTTAAAAATTTCAGAACGATTTTACGAACAAAGCTCAAATATTAATCAGTCAGCACCCTAAGATTACACAAGCAAAGGCCGGTCAAGCATGAGGTTGGAAAATCTTTGAATATCTAGTAAAATTATTTGAGGACACTTGTGCTGTGAAAGGTTCTACAAATAATTTTTTAAGTTCCTTTTGGTGACAAGACCATACCATGTGTGTAAAGGACTCCGAGGCTAAGGAAGCAAGGGATGCACTTTGAAAAAGAATAATTGTTGCTATTAGAGTATTCCCTAGTATCTTTCTGCTCCAGGGGACTTTAAAATACCACATTCATGGCTAGGCAAAGTGGCTCATGCCTGTAATCTTAGTACTCTGGAAGGCTGAGGCGGGAGGATCACTTGAGCTCAGGAGTTCAAGACCAGCCTGAGCAAGAGTAAGACCCCGTCTCTACTAAAAATAGAAAAAATTAGCCAGGTGTGGTGGCGGGTGCCTGTAGTTCCAGCTACTTGGGAGGCTGAGGCAGGAGGATCCCTTGAGCCCAGGAGTTTAGTTTGAGGTTGCTATGAGCTAGGCTGACACAGTGGCACTCCAGCCTGGGCAGCAGAGCAAGACTCTGTCTCAAAAAAAAAAAAAAATCACATTCGTTTGAAAGATAGAATGTTTCTCCCAAGTTTATCATCTGTAGCAATTACTGTAATTAATAATCAGTGACCTCCATAAGGGCAGGAACTGTATCTATTCTGTTCACCACTTGTTCCTAAGTCTTGCACCCAAGATTTGTACCCAAGTCTTAGAACGTAGTAGGTACTGGTTAAGTATTTGATGCAATGAAATTAGACTGAAATCATTTTGTAGAAGCTAACCTATTTCAACACACAGGCTCAGCCTGAAAACCATTCCACATGTTCTACCACAAATCCTGTAGATAGTTGGGACTGAGGTGAGGGGGTGGTTGAGAATGGAACGCTTAAAGATGACCCAAAAGAAATAATTCCACACTGGGTTGCCCAGTGGTGAGGGGCCAGAGGTGGAGAAAATGCAAGAGCTCATAGAAGCTCTGGACAAAAGAGTCAGCTAAGTAACAGTAGCACAATGTGTCTATGTATAACAAAAGCAAGTGTAAAAATAAAGTGTCTTAGGCACAAAGATGAAGGGGCAAAGAATTTTCCCTAGAGGAATCAGGGAGCATTATAGGAAAGGATTTTGGATTGCAACTGGTTCTACCAGAAGCTTCCACAAAGACAATAGTTAAGATCTGCAGAGCCCCAGAGGAGGAATGAGTAGGAGGGCAGAAAGAACAGAGGTGCCCCGTAAGTCCCAATCCTCAGAGCCTGAAAGAGTGGCCGGTCTGTCTTCACGGATGGATGAATCTTCCCTTTGCAGCCCCGAAGACCCTTGAGTACGTCCCCATCACAGGCCCACGGGTTCCCATTCTGCTAGATCAAAGCGCCAGCCAAGAGACAATGCCGTGTCCCAGGAAATGAGAAGTTTAGCAGACAGGGACTAAAGGTCCTTGTTTTGAACGGAGGCAGTGGGTTGTTTCCTGCCATGCTATTTTGTTTCTGGCAAAATTTTTAATAAACATTGGTTCAGATGAAGGGACCACATCCTCTCTGCTAGATAGATCTGTTTTTGCCACATGGTTTTTCAGTGTTCCTAATGAACTGTTAACAAGCTGTCAATTACGTGCACAAATTAGGAGAGATGACATGGAGAGCTTTACTATAACGGAGTGTAGCCAAGGCTGCAAACTACAGGCCCTTAGAGCCCGAGGGCGTTGGTTTTGGACTTTCCAGTGATCCTTTTGACCCACATGGGGAAAATGTTGCAATTAGGTCCTGGTTTTGGAGAGGAGGGGGCATTTCAAGACATAAACTAAAAGTAAAAAATCACTTTATTTTTCTCACTCTAAGTGCTGGAAATTCTCTCGGTATCTAGCAAATCAAACAGTTAATTCTCTGCTGCAACTTGTAAACCTGTTTAACTTAAATGGGTGCTGACAGAAGCCTTCACTCCGCGCGACTTTTATTGTCATTTCTTTTCCAGCCAATTGGCTCCGTGGGCTTTCTGCTTTTTATCGGGCCCCTCTTCGGGCTTCAGGGAATAAACTTCACACAAAGGAAGAAAACTGCACGCACGAATAACAAACTTTAGATGTCATTATTCCTGCTTTCTCCCTGCCACTCCTCCCAAGAGTCTCCAAAAAGCACAACTTATTCAAAGCACCCCACAGCCCCCAGCCTGTTTGATCAGCAGAGATGCCGTCAGGGGAATGGTCGAGAACACCATCAGCGGTGCTGAGAAGAGTGAAGCCGGTTGGCACATTCTGGGTGGCAGCGTGATGTTCTCTAGGACACAAAGGGACATGAAAGGTTTTCTGCAGACCCGAAAGAGAAAGAAAACAAAAATCAGAAGTGCTCCCTCGGTGAGAATTGTTGGAAGGGTTCCTTGCACAGAAATGGGATAACAAAAAGGCCGGTTACTGGTTAACTTTAAGAAAGGGCTGGACACACCAGGGGGAAGGGCAGCCTGTTAATACCGAGAATGAAACGGCCCTGTGCACGGGTTTGTACTCAAAGGAGTCCGTGGGAGTTATTCTGGGAAGGAAGCTGCCAGGAGGGGCTGCCCTGAACACTTGGGGCTGGTGGGCAACGACTGTTCCCATCTCATGCCCCCAAAGTCAATCATTTAAGACATAAGCGCCTCTATGGGATGGGCCCTAAGATTCGCGGGGCTGATTCCCAGCCAGCTCAGGCACTCTGTGACTCAGTTTCCCCACCTGCCGAAGGACTGGAATGATGATGACAATCCCAAAATAAAAGGAGATGTCCAGGGGCAGGACCCCTGGTCCCTCTAGATTCAGAGAGGCTGGGAGGAGGGGGACCCAGCAGCAGCCAGGTCCCTGGAGACTCCTGGAGGCTTCTTCCCTTTCTGGGGCACTGCTGCCTCCTGCTGTCCTCCCTAGTAAGTCTCAGGTTTCTGCCTCTGCCTGGCTAATCCACGCTGACCTTAGGGTCTTACTTTACCCTGCTGTAGGGCAGGAGTCCTGACTTTGTTTTCTGAAGACCCAGGCTCAAGTCCAAGCTCTGCCACTCACTGTGTGACAATGAATACATTTCTTGCCTTTGGTGAACTTTGCTTCCTCTTCTGAAAACAGAGATCACAGAGAAAAACCCTGTGTGAGGTTCAAATGAGAGCATGAAAAACCTTGCAGACCAAAAGGCAGTACACCAGAGGTTTTTAAACTCTCCTCCCTCTGTCTCTTCTCCTCTTTCAGCAGTAGAACCCTTTTTTCTAAATGAAATCTTAAGTGGAGCCCTAAAATGTAAAACCGAGGGAAGGCAGAGTGTCCTGGTAGAAGAGGGACAGAGCCCCCAACCCCTCAGCCATACCCTGCATTGCCCTTGAGGAATATTCTTTATTAATCATTATCAATCAAAAGTATTTTGAAAATAAAACCCCATGCTGTTACTGAAAACATTAACGAAAGATGGCCATCAATACCCTTCAAATGTTTGTCCACGTTGATGGTTTTCTGTAGAGTATGGGGCTGATTTTTTAAATACAAACTTACTACAACTTAGCGACCTTGAAGTTTTCCTTGTGATGACTCCTATTTCATTTATCATCTCACCCTGCTTCCTTCTTGTCTGACACTGGTGGCTATTTATCCTTTAAAAGAGGTATCATCTGTCCATTTTGTGACTCACCCCTACACACACACACACACACACTTAAGAGCTAGATAGACCAGTCTAAGAAAAATGAGCTGCAGTCATTGATAAGAACCCTTTTGAATCTCCCAGTGATCCCTACCACCAGTTACGTTTCCAAAAGCTACCTCAGAAATTGTCCCCAGCTACTTAATCATGAGTCTGTAATCAAGACTGGAGTCCAAGGCTGGGCAGCGGATGGGCTGGCAGGTTTGCATCTGACACGAGTTTGCAGAGCTCTAATCAGCTCACAGAACGAGGTCCGTTTTAATTCAAAGTAAGTATTCCTGCAGGACTCACCAGGGCCTCCCCCCTGTTTGCACTCTGCCGATTTCATTAAACGATTCTTCTTCCAGATCTAAATGCTAACTATGTGGCAGGTTGCAAAGCCACATTTCCTACCCCCAGCCCCTGGGAGGCCCGGAGAGAGAACCAGCAGGCACAATTATAGCTTTCATGTGTCTTTCTGGAAAGAAGAATTAAGTGTTATTTTATGTGTTTTCTCTGTACCATGTCAGTGATTTTCTCAGAAAGCACAAACCTCTGGCTTCCCAGCCCCCCTACACACACAGTGAAAATTTCACGGAAAAGTTATCCAGATTAAAGAAGGCAACATTTTTTTTTTTTCTGAGAGTCTCATGGGCTGATTTCTGCCTCATACTACTGTCAGGAATGCAGTCACAAATAACTCCAAAAAGAGAGAGGAGAATAAATATGAACAGGGAAGGAAAGAATGGAATTAAAGCAATCAAGGGAGACCTCCACATTTAAAGGAAAAAAAGAATAATAAATTGCTTTCTTTACAAATGACAGAAACCGGCCTAAAAGGGGCCTTTCCTACTCCATCCCCAAAACCAACCCTCGGAACCGCGGGCATTCGTGGCTTTCTTGTGCCCTCTAGTGGGCAAAGGTGGTCAGTGTTTTTCCTTGAGTGACAGCCAGAGCCTCTCATGCACTTGTCGGCCTTCTTATTACATCATGAATTTTGATAAGCCCATTAGCCAGCCAGGCAGCCAGGAGGAGGATGTCTTTCTCACTTGATGACTACACAATGAGGAGTAATATATTTTAATTTAAACACCATAAACCTATTGAGTGCTTAATTAACTTTAACCGTCTTTAGGGGAATGAAGCCAATTTGAGGGGGTCAAAAGGAGTTGTTTCAATATCAAACAGTTTTACATAGTCAATCCATTCATTCGGCCTACAGCTACTGATTAACACACAAAATTAACATGTTAGTAAAAATTCATATTCAGGCCTCTGGGGAAATTAAGATGCGCATGCACAGGGCATGATTAGCACAGCTATTGTTTTCTCCCAACAATATAATTTAATGGGTTTTTAGAATTACAGAAAGAGAGACTCGGTGCTGGTTTGAATTGATTATTTACCACAAAGCTCTGAAATATAGAAAAGATAGAAAACATCTCAAGCCAAAAAGGCCGGCGAACAGAGGCGGATGGGCTCGGCGTGAGTGTATCTTACTAAGGAGCCCGGCCAGGATGAACTAACTGATCCAGAGGCCGGCTGGGCACCACCAGCAGACACAAGCCGGGGCCAACAGGAGCAGAGAGAGGCTTTTCAGCTGCCTGGAAAAGCTCAGTAAGACCTGCCTTTCCAGGGAGGAGGAGGAAATGATTTCATTTAGGATTTAACCATATTACATACCAGCCTATTTCCCAGAAGTCTCTGAGGCAGATTACATTATTCAAACATAAAAAGAATAAGTGGAAAAATATAATGTTTCAAAAAAAGACAAGGAGTCAATGAGAAAGAGAACAGAGAGCAGCAGAGTCAAGTAGTTACCACATTTGCGAGGCAAATTTAGTTCTGAGCTTCCTGGCAGCCAAGGGAAAAGTGCTAAACATACTAGGATACAGAGTTATTATTATTTGATGCCCTTAAGGTAACATATAAGTTTGACTAGATAGACATATTTCCCTCCTCATGCTAAATTTGAGAGCAACTGATTGTGTGGTTACTTACAAAATGGTCACTAAGTAAGAGGACTGTCAATATGTTTAATTACAGCTTAGCCAGAGATAAGGAAATGTTCTTCAGAACTTCTTATGTCAGAGCTCCACAAAAGGCAAGCACAAAGCTTCCAGTAGAAACTGAAAAAGCCATCTCTGTTGGGAGAGAGATGGCTTATCTGACACAGTCTAGACAGATGTTTTCTGATGATCTTTCTTCAATCCCTGGGGTAACAGTACCTCTAGAACCCACACAAGCAGGAAGCAAAGAAGACTTTGTCTCACACGGAATTTACAGGAAATTTACAGGATTTCTACAAGAACCTCATCACTGGCCTGATTCCTCTAGTCTCTCCCCCATCCAAACATCTATACATGGCCAAGAAATGAATCCTCCTAAAATATTTACTTTAATGTACCTATATTTGCCCCAAATCCTCCAATGCCTCCTTTTCCCCACACAATCTATTTGCAGCCTCAGCTCTCGACACCACCCCACACCAATCCTCCGGCCGACCAGGCTGGCCTTTCCTCACCCCCTCGCAAGCCTTATTTAATCCACCTCCGATGCTCATGCCATCCCCCACCCCCGGGGGGGGGCCTGTCCTCTGCCTTTCCCCATCTTCAAATCCTTCTTCCCCCAGACCTTTCCCCAGTGTCCTCCAAGACTAATTTCTCTGTCTCTGCAAACCTTTTGTTCCTCCCGAGAAATGGATTCCAAACTGCCTACAAGATGATGTTCCTCCTCCCAAACACAACCACCCAGGCCCTCAGGCCACAGAACTCCCTTTCCCCAGACTCCCCACCAGTGTTCAGCTCTCCATGCTTTTGCCCAGACTGTCCCCCTGCCTTGCTGTCCAGCCTCTGCCTTTGCCCTGGCAAACTCCTCCTGCACCAGGCTCGGCTGGTGTGAAGCCCTTCTGGGACGCTGGGTCCTGGCAGAGTTAGGCTCTTTCTGCCCGCTGCTCCCTCAGCACCTCCCCACACACACACACCTCTTCCCTAACCGGTCACGGTTCACTGTGGACATTTAGGTCCATGTTCGTCTCCCCTGCCATGCTGGGAGCTCCTTGACGGAAGGTTGGGTGTTGTAGTGGCCTTTTCTTTTCCTAAATCTCCTGTGGCTAGTGGCGCCAGGGCCCCGCTTCTCTGTGTCCTTTGTGCTGCTTCTCAGCTGCTTGCTGTTGTAGGAAGACCTTTCCTGTCTGTCTGTCTGTCTGTCTGTCTGCCTATCTTCCTCTCTCAGTGGTTTTATTCACCAGAGAAGCCTGGCAAAGAGGTAAGGGAAACGGATCCGTGTAACTAGATAAGAAAAAGAGACCGACTGAGAGACGTGCAGAACATAAGAGACACAGCCTCTCCCTCAGAGCTGCTTTGGCCCCATCAGCCTCAGTCACCCAGAGCCAGGAAAGGTTCAAGGTCAAAAGGTGCTGAAGCCCAGTTCCTCGGCAAAGCAAGCAAGCAGGTTACTTCAACGGCTGGGGGAAGAGTGACGGAGAGAGGGCTGGGCCCTCTGAACAGGAGACCCAAGGGCCTGGGAGCTATAGCCATGACAGGATCACTCAGGGCCGGGGTCACCTCATGGTGGGCTCACAGGCTGGTCCCAGGCTGGGCAAAGTGGGCAGTAGGTCCCCGTCGAAGAGGAGATGGCATCTGAATGCCTCCATGACTCTGGCCCGCATGTCCTCCTCCTCATTCTTGTTCTCCATCAACCATTCGGTCCCCAATGTTGTTCCAAGGGACTCAGAAGACGCAGACACTTCAAGCCAATGATGTTCATGAGGACACTAGTTTCCCACTAGTGGCCGAGGGCAGTGTGAGCAAAAGCTGCTCACGGGCACACACTGAATTCTTCTAGCTCAGGCTCCATACCAGGCTCATCCTGCTGGGCACGTGGCTTCCCCAAACCATCTGACAGAGGGGCCAACCTATCCCGTCATGCTCTGGGCGTTCACACTCCAATCCATCCCTCCCCCCGTCACTGTACTCTTGTCCTACAGAATAAGTGTGTGTGCGCTCTGCTGCCGTTGGGCGGAATGCCTGGTTCGGAGTGGAAGCAGTTACAAAGCTCCCAAAGGTGTCATCTTCATCTGAGATGCGAAGGCAAGACGCTGCCTGGGCAACTGCACCGGCCGCCCCAGTGGGCATTCCTCAGCCCTGGTGGGGAGAAACCCGCTGGGCGTGTTAACCAAAAGTCTCAAAAATGTGTGCATTCTTGGGACTCTCAATTTATTTAGGAATTTATGCCAAATAAATACAAGTGGATGCATCCAGAGATTGAGCTTTATAGACATTCTTCCTAGTATTAATTCTATTTAGTGAAAAGTTGGAAACATGCTCAATAATGGATTGATTAATTAATGAAAGTATGGTACCCATTCAAGGGAATATCAGCAGTCTAAAGTAGAATGATAAAATGTTCATTCTATATTATTAAATCAAAATAGCATAGAATAAAAACAGTTTTCAACAATATAATTCTTATTTTATTTAAAAATACAGTCATGTGCCACATAATGACACTTCAGTCAATGATGCACCACATACATGAGAGTGGCCCCGTAAGATTGTAACACCATATTTTTATTGTACCTTTTCTATGTTTAGATATGTTCAGATGCACAGATACTTACCATTGCATTACAAGTGCCTACAGTACTCAGGACAGTAACATGTTGTTCAGGGTTGTAGCCCAGGAGCCACAGGCCACACCATGTAGCCTGGGTGTGTAGTAGCCTACCCCATCTAGGTTTGTGTAAGTACACTGTATGATGTTTGCACAATGACAAAATCACCCATCGATGCATTTCTTAGAGCATATCCTCATCATTAAGTGATGCATAACTGTATTTGTATATATATGAATGTACAGAGAAAGGTCTGGAAGGATATTTACCAAGGTGTTCACAGTAGTTATCATTATGTAATGGAATCATGGTGCTTTTTAATCGTAATCTTTCTGCTAATCCGCAATTTAAAATTTTCTAACAATAGATGTGTTGCTTTTGTAGAGGAAAAAAGCAACAGGAGTTATTTTTAATTATTTCTTTAAAAACTCGACCATGCAGCTGTGGGCTGTTGCACTCTTTATTATGAACGTGATCTTCAGGTTTTAGGGAACTGTTATCTTACTTGAGTTTCCTGTCTGAGCTGAGATGCTTTACCCCCATCACTGCCCTCTCCTTGTCCCATACCTGGTCACAGTCAGCTGCTCTGACAGCCCTGACCCTTCCCTTTCGTTCTGGATGTCTGGGTGTCCCCATAGGGCTCAGTTTTTCCCAGGGAATCCAACGTGAAAACAGGGCACAGGTAAGGGGTCCTCTGGAGACATTACCCAGAGGACCACCCATGGAATTTCTCTGCTTCAGAGATAGGGGAGTCCAGCAGTAAAGAAAACAGAGCTTGGGTAGTGGAAGTAGCCAGTGGGCACATCAAACAGGAGAGTCAAGGCAGTTGCTTAAATCACAAGAAATAACAGGCTGACATGAAGGCAGTTAAGACAATGAAGCCAAGAATGAAGCTCAAAGAGTTGGGATTCAAGATGGGAAATGCTGGCAGGGTGCGGTGGCTCACGCCTGTAATCCTAGCACTCTGGGAGGCCAAGGCGGGTGGATCACTCAAGGTCAGGAGTTCAAGACCAGCCTGAGCAAGAGTGAGACCCCGTCTCTACTAAAAATAGAGAGAAATTAATTGGCCAACTAAAAATATATAGAAAAAGTTAGCTGGGCATGATGGCTCATGCTTGTAGTCGCAGCTACTCAGGAGGCTGAGGTAGGAGGATCACTTCAACCCGGGAGTTTGAGGTTGCTATGAGCTAGGAGATGAGCACTCTAGCCTGGGCAACAGAGTGAGATTCTGTCTAAAAAAAAAAAAAAGATGGGAAATGCTAGGTCTCCATCTCGCATTCCTTTTAAGCAAGCCTCGGCACTTTTCTCCAGGCTGTAGACAGTCTTTGAGATGCTTCATGGGGCCAGACCAAAAATGGAGTCAAAAGTATCACTTCCCCACAGAGACCACAGACACTCTCCCGAGCAAGGTAGATGTAAAATTACAGGCAAGTGGTGTAAATAAAAATGCCTCAAAGAAGGCAGTATGGACTAGACTCTGATTACTATCCAGTGTCCATTCCTCCCTTCTTTGATAACAGAACCCCAAAGCTCTCCCAGATGCCAATGCACTCACTCAACTAAAAGACTACATTTTCCAGCCTCCCTTGCAGACGGTGTGGCCAAAAGACTAAGTGATGCCCAGTGAGTTGTACGCTAAAGTGTTACGTGGGGCTTCCAGAAAAACTCCTCAGAGAAGCTGGCTCAGCTGGAAGGTTTGCTCACCTGTCCTTCCCCACTCCCACTTCCTCCCTCCTGCTGCCATGCTGGGTGAAGTCCCAGCAGCTGTCCTGAAGCATGCGTGGCCTTAGGCTGGAAGCCATGTCGTGGAATGGTGGAGCAGAAAGACAGCAGGAGCCTGGGTCCCTGTCATACCAGCCATGTCTGCCTACGTCTGGACTTCTTTTACATGAAACAAATGCAATCTTATTTAATTCCCTGCTGTTTGGAACTTCCTGCTATACACAATCATTCCTACTCCTTGATGCCACAGTGGGGCCAACAGTTTCTTAGGAGGGAAAAATAAAGGAGAAAAAGGACTTGAAATTCTCAATTGGGGTGGCAAAGAAAGCTAGCAAATACTTCAGAGACGCCTTCTGGGCTTTTATGTGCTATTATTTAAAATCATAAATGCTGGCATTTATGCAACTGAGGGAGGAAATGCTGTTACTCAAGCATTAGCGGAACAGAGCTATGGCGAGTTATTTCACTTAGAAGATGTTTAACACAGGTACCGTAATTGTCACTTAATGGGTCAGGGAACCAAGAGAGACCTGCCTTTGTGTGTTCGGGCCCCCTCTCTGCAGATCACAAATATTTCCTTTTATGTTTGGGAAATGTAATTATGTCTAATGCAAATTACAAGCCAGGATACCACCACAAAGCTTATTGCTTTTGTCCCAGTTTAGTCCTTTCATTATTTTACAAATGCTGCAGCCCCTAAAGGCAAAGCTTAACTCCCAAGACCCTTTGGAGAATGTTTAATCATGCCCATCTCAGACCTGGTAGGTGTGTGTAACATTGACGTAGGACGAGGCTTCCAAGGTGGCTTTTTAAATTTTTGATTTCTATTTATTTATTTCATTTTTTCGAGACAGGCTCTCACAATGTTGCCCAGGCTTGTCTTGAACTCCTGGCCTCAAGAGATTCTCCCACTTCTGCCTCTCGAGTAACTGGGACTACAGGTGCATGCTACTGCACCTGGCTCAAGGTGGCTTTTTAACCGTAACCTTTCCCAGACTAAAGCTTTCTGTTATCTCCCTGTTGCCTCTTTCCTACTTCCCTTTTAAGCTTGTGGTCAGGTGTCCCCTCCTCCACGCAAAGCTCAATTAGGGCCCATCTCTGGCATCCCTACATTACCTAGTGCTAACCTCTTTCAGGATAATATCTGCCCCCTATTGAGTCCTTATTATGCACGAGGCACTGTGCTAATTAGTGCTTCGTGTGGACTAGCTCATATAACCCTCATAGTCCTATAAGGTAGGTACACGATTCCTCATTTACAAATGATAATACCAAGGCTAACAACTTGCCCCCAGCCTTGCAGTTAGTAAAAGAGGACGTAATGACTCAAACCCAGGTCATCTGGCCCTAGAGGCCAAGTCACACTGTTTTGGAAACCAGTGCAGTCTCTCATCACCCTGCGTGCTTCCCACCCTCTGCGGTGCTCAGCATCCAGTAGGTACTCAACAAATGTCAGCCGAATAACTGACTGGTCCAGCTTCAATTCATTCCTATCCAACTTCATAGACTTGGGTTAAAAATCACCAGATGAAAGTGAGAATTAGTCTCCATGCCTGAAAGAGGCAGCCCCAGAGAGACTTGGTTAAGCTGAACTCTGTTTACCAGGAGTGCAGCCCGTGTGAGGAAGGAAGCCCATGTCAACCACTCCAAGACGCGTTCTTAGTGCCGAGACACGTGGTTGGAAAGAGATCCATGTCTTCCTCATGATTCCGTACAGAAACAAAACAGAACCAACAGCAGCTTGAAAACGTGGGAGGGACAGCACCCCGGAGGCAGGCCAGCCCTGAGCTCTGATTCTAGAAGACAACGTCTCCAGACCCAGAACGGGATTTGGACGGTGTCCTTGAAGAGGCTCTGAGACTCGCAGTGGAGACTTGCCTTGGGCTGGGGCCACAGAGGGCCCAGCCAACAAGGAATTTCCTCAGCTTCACAGTGAAGCAAGCATTCCTGGGAAGAACCGGGCAGGAGAAGTGAATTCACCACCTCTCCCTCGAGCCCTCAGAGGGAGCAACTCCATGGGGCCTTCTGATCTCTGTCTGTCTCTATCTCTGTCTCTGTCTCTCTGAAACACCTTGGTGAGTCCCCCCCCGGTGGGCAGTCGGCCCTCCCGGCCCAGCACAGGAACGCCGCCATGACAGACGGCAGTGCCAAGTGGAAAGTGTGGCTTCCAGCAGCAGCACCTGGCCTCCTGGCAACTCCTCAGCCGGGCTTGGAGTTGTGCCT
>CAUYRT010072381.1:0-37604 GCA_963574885.1 Lepilemur ruficaudatus
TTTGTCTTAAAAACAGGTTTGGGGAGGCTGGACACGGTGGCTCATGCCTGTAACCCTAGCACTCTGAGGAGCCAAGGTGGGGTGGATTGTTTGAGGTCAGGAGTTCGAGACCAACCTGAGTAAGAGCAAGACCCTGTCTCCACTAAAAAATAGAAAGAAATTAGCTGGACAACTAAAAATATATAGAAAAAATTAGCCGGGCATGGTGGCGCATGCCTGTAGTCCCAGCTACTTGGGAGGCTGAGGCAGAAGGATCACTTGAGCCCAGGAGTTTGAGGTTGCTGTGAGCTAGGCTGGCGCCACGGCACTCACTCTAGCCCAGGCAACAGAGTGAGACTCTGTCTCAACAACAACAACAAAAAAAAAACAGATTTAGGGGACAGGTGTTAGTCTTTTTTTTTTTTTTCTTCTCCTGATTACAAAATTTTATGGTTTATTGTAGAAATTTTAGGTTATACTGAAAAACCACAGAGGAGGATTAGGGTCATCTGTGACATGAACACCTGGAGGTAACCCGAGGGTGACCACGGTTAGCATGCAGATGCATTTCCTTCCCTCCCTGCACGTTGCAGACCACTGAGAATCACAAGGAGGAGCCTTGTGACCTTGCCAATAGGCGACCATCTTAACTAACAAAACAGAAATTCATACAACTCAACTTAACATGTACAAGAGTATCCCAACCCACTAAACTGAATATTAACATAACTTTGACGGCTGCAAAATACTAGTTAAATGTACTTTAATCTTCTGCAAACATTTTACTATTTTGGAAATTATTGGTCCTTTATATTACTCCTAACTTTCTGCTACTATAAATAATGATGTGGTTACCTTTTGGTGCATAAATATGAATCTGAATCTCAGATTATTTCTTTTGGTTGGTTGCCACAAGTGATGAACATTTTAAAGGCCCTTGACCTGTGTCGCCAAATTACTTTTCAAAGGTCCTGTTCTCCCACCCACAGGTAATGAGATTGACTTTCGATGCACCCACGCCAGCGCTGGGGGGCCCCTTATGAACACACTCACTGATGCAGGGGAGGAGAATGTGCATGCCCAGTCGTGTTAATCTGCTCTTCTTTGATTCAAGGAGCATTTTCAATATTTCTTTCCCTTTCTAATATTTCCTTTGTGCATTATTTGCCCATGTGTCTCTAGAGTTGTAGTATTTTTTATCTTCCAGTATTAACATCTTAAGCTTAATAGCTTTTCCCTCTGATTATAGCCATAGTACATTGTCATTGCTGAAAATGTAAAAAGTGTAAAATATAAGTCACTCAGTCATGCCATAGCCCCATTGCCCAGAATTACCTGCTGTAATTATTCTGATACAGTCTCTTCATGGTACTTTGTTGCTTTGCTGAGCACACATGCACATACACTCACATACACACAGTGTGTAGACACATGCATACACACACTGACACACGTGTCAGTGCAGACGCACACCTACCCACATGCATGTAAACAAACCACACACATACAGACATGCACCAAAGCACACACATTTGCACACGCATACATACACACATCTGAGAATGTTATACATAAACTTTTCCTTTCTTTTCTGTTTACTGTTTGTCTTAGTCTGTGTTGTGCTGCTATAACAGAATACCTGAGACTAGGTAGTTTATAAAGAATGGAGATTTATTGCTTATAGTTCTGGAGGCTAGGAAGTTCAAGGTCAAGGCCTGCATCTGCCAGGGGCCTTCTTGCTGTGTCATCCCATGGTGGAAGGCAGAAGGGCAAGAAAGGGCCAAGTTCATTTTTATAATGAACCCACTCCACAATAATGACATGAATCCATTCGTGAGGGCAGAGCCCTTGTGACCTGATCACCTCTTGAAGGTCCCACCTCTCAACACTGCTGCATTAGGGATTAAGTTTCCAACACGTGAACCTGGGGGACACTTTCAGACCACAGCACCATTATATTATTTTAACATGTCATTAAATGTTCCTAATAAATACGTCTTTATACTCCAGCAAATCATTTTATACATGTAGAAAAGTTCAATGACATTTCCTGTCATTGAACATCTAGATTGTTTTTATGTTTTTGAAATTTTAAACAAAAACATGCTTTTCTGTAAGTACTTGATACAGATGAAGAATATTGATCTTTATCTTCATTATGTGGTAAACATTTTTCTCAGGGATTTTGTTTTTTGGTTTTGGATTTTTTTTTCTTTTTGGCCTTTTATTCCATTTTAAAAATCCAAAAGAATCCTATGACTTTCTTTTCTGAGTAATTATGTTGCTTAGATAATGTTTCCCATTCAGACAACAGATTCCTCCTCTCTGATGTTTTCTCTGGCATCTGCATAACTCAGGTTCACCCTCATTTCAGCCCTTCGTCGTGAACACATGGATGGAAGGGTTTAGTTTAGTTTGATTTTCGTACCTGGGATAGTGAATGAAAACTAACACCCCATCCTTCAATCCCTACTAACTGTTTAATCATTATTGCTAGATTTCAGGCTGCTTTGAGTCTGATTTTCTTTTTGATTTGGTTTGTTTTGGTTTCAAAATTAGTTTACTTTTGAATGGGCAGCAAGAAAGGGCATTAGGGGCGATCTTCACCTTGGTCTTGTGTAAGACGAGTCGCCTGAGAGGAGGGGCCTGTCCTCAGACACGTTCGCCTCCTTCCTTAGGGGAAGCACCTTGCATCTATCACAGGGGCCTGACTGGGTTGGGATGAAGGAAGCCACATACTTGACCTTAAACAAGTGGGCTTTGGCCCCAGTGAGGCCACTGACCAACGGTGGCCAAAGAAATCCCTTAGCAACATCGGGGAGACGCAGGGGTGCTGCCAGCACAGTGTGCAGCCCGTGGGAAACAGGCGCTCCTGTGAGGGTAGCTGCCTGTGGACGGCACGAGCCCTCCTCACCTTCTTCCTCCTCTGCCACAGCTGCTCGGACTGGGAAGGCCATTCCAAAAGATTGAATAACCCACACACAGGAGGAGAAGACAGGCCAAAAACAACATCCCTCTCTGGCTTGAATTTGAATTGGAAGTTAAGAGAAAGAAGAGAGGGGAATTGCTTTAGGTGGGAATTTTAGTGGTAACTCTAGCTGACTTAAGAAGACAACTTACTAGGATGTGAGTGGTCTCTCACCTTGTGGAGCATTTAGGTTGTGCCACACGGGATCCTGGGTGCTTCGTGTTTATTCCCTCATTTAATTTTCCAACAAATCACTAAGACAGGCCCGACTAGTATCACCCCTCCACAGATGAGGACACTGAGGTGCTGTTAGACCTAGTGACATCCAAGGGCACACAGCTCGTGAGTACTGGAGATGGGGTTAGACCCAGGCTGTCTGGCTCTGGGGCCCAGGTTCCTCTCCTCCTGTCAGTGTCTCCGCATACGCAGGATGTACAACAAACAGCTCTCACAGAAGCTTCAGGAAGGCCACCTCGCACTGCTCTGGGAGCTCCTCTGAAGCAGGAGGAGTGATCGTGGGTGGCACTCTGGAGCCCTGAAGGTCCTGGCAGGCCAAGCTGACCTCCCTCCAAGAGACCCTGCTGTGAGGACTGTCTCTGGGTGACTGTCTTTGCGCGGTGCTCAGACCACGCTGCTCGGCTACTCCTGGTCACTGACCAGTACCATGCGCTGGGAACCAGGGCCAGCCATTCCTGTCCCAGGAGGGGTCTTTTAACAGGTTGCTTTTGTTCTGGGGCCCCCCATGGCCTGTCCAGTACGTTGTCCCAGAGCCGCACTGTGGTCCAGGATGTTCCCACTCGTTCCTCCTTCCTGCCTTCTCTCTTGCCACCAGGGCCAGCCCGGCTTAGAGGTCGGGCGCTCGCCCTCCCTTCTCCCACCTTCTCCTCCGTATTCTTCCCAGGCGCTTGCCTCAGTCTCTCCGAAGCACGTTGTTATGGGTTGAACTTTGTCCCTCCAAATGACGCTGAAGTCTGTGATGGTTAATTTTATGTGTCAATTAAACTAAGCCAGGCTCTTAGCCAAACATCATTCTGGGTGTTTCTGCATGAGCGTCGCATTTGAATCAGTAGACCGAGTACAGCAGAGCACCCTCCCAGGGCAGGTGGGCCACTTCCAATTAGTTGAAGAAGCAAATAGAACAAAAAGGCTGCCCCTCCCTCAAGTAAGCAGAAACTCCTTCCTTCCAATTGCCTTGAGCTTGAACTTGGTTCTTTCCCTGCCTTTAGACTTGAACTGAAACGTCAGCTCTTTCTGCGTCTCGAGCCTGCTGGCATTCAGACTGCAACTGCACCACTGGCTCCCCTGGGTCTCGGGCTTGCCAACTGCAGATCTGGGGACTCGTCAGCCTCAATAATCACGTGAGCGGATTCCCTACTGTGTCTACGCAATGGGTCCTGTTTCTCTGGAGAAGGCTTCCCCATACAAATACCCCAGCACCACCGAATGTGACCTCATTTAGAAACAGGGTTTGTGCAGGTAATCAGTTTAAGATGAGGTCATTGGGGGGCCCTAGTTTAATATGGCTGGTGTCCCAATAAAAAGGAGGGAATTTGGACACAGAGGCGACACCTACGGGAAGATGGTGTGAAAACACAGGGAGAATGCCAGCTACAAGCCGGGAAACCTTGCAGGCTGTGAGAAGGCAGGAGAGGGGCTTGGAGCAGATTCTCCCTCGCAGACCGCGGATGGAGCCAGCCCTGCCCACACCTCGATTTAGGACTTCTGGCCTCCGGAACTGTGAGACAGCACGTTGTTGTTTAGACCACCCGGTTGGTGGTGCTTTGGTGGGCAGCTCTAGAAAACTAGCACAGACCTCTAACTCAGCCATGGCCTCTGCTCTGTAAGGACCTGGGCTGGCAGCACTAGGGAGACAACTCGCACAGACCGAGGTGGAAATGACGCTCTCTGGACGTGGTGATGCAGCGCTGCTTGGCCTTGGCGCTACCTCGGTTCCAGTATATCTTTAAAACACCCTGCTTGGTCTTCAGGTGACCTGGCGAATCCCAATTCTTGCCAGCGAGTCAGGTTGCAGTGTCTGCCTAGTCCAGGGCGTAGAATCGTGCCTGGCACGTGTCCGTGTTGCGTAAATACCTGCTGATGAGTGGGAGAGAGCTGAGGCATGGCCGGAGAGGACTGTGGAACGCGGGTGCACGCTGCTCCGGGGAGCGGGAGAGCTTCCTCTGGAGGTAGGATTCTTACAGAGAGTCACGAGGAGGGGGCCTGGAGCTCTGGACTGGGAGACACAACACGCTAGACCAGACTGGCGACATTCCCAAGAGATCTGCTCAGAAAGAATAGCAAAGAGCTAGTCCTGCTTCAGGGGAGGATTCCAGAAGAACGAGCATCCCAGTAGCCAGTCCCAATGACGTGAGGAGCAAGAGCCCGGAGTGGGTGCCCTAGCTGGTTTCCATTGTGCCCTCATCCAGATCTCATTCCTGGACTCACATCCCCCCCCCACCCTGGTTCTGCCTTCAAGGACTCCAGGTGCTCACGAGCTCAGCCCTGAGCGTGGCCCCCAGCAGACTCCGCAGCCCAAACTCTGACCCTCCTGCCGCTGACTTGCCTCTACCAGGCTGGCCGTGGGGAGGCAGTGCTACCGGAAACCCAGTGTTTCGCTAGGAAATTCTGCTGTCTTCTTGCCTCTCACAGTTTAAGTCTGAGCATCTGATGAGTCTGTTTTTTAAAAAAATTTTTGTTAAAAAGTAGGAAAGCCAGCGCTCAGGGACTCCTAGCCAGTCAAGACCAATAAGTGGAGGCTTTCTTCTCTAAGTCTTTGCTGTTGTTGTCGTATTTATATATATATATATATATATATATATATATTTTTCTAATTACAAAATAAAACATTTCCAATGTAGAATGTAGAGAAACTGGAGAAAAATAAAAGAAGACAGTAAAGATTGCACATAATCACATCAGAGATAACAACTGTTAACATTTGGTTGTGCACCCACCTCTCAATTTTCACAAGATTATCATGTTTTTTAGAATAAACTGACATCTTTAAAAATATACAGGGATGACTTTTCAAATAAAGTGGCTCCAACTGCCCCCTGGGCAACTTACACCTGCAGTGTGGTTAGGGGTCCAGCCAACAAAAAGAGGTGGCACCTCCCCAACGTGGGAGAAGACGTTCTAAGTGTTCTGAGAATTTGCTCAGAGGAATTTGGGTAAAGTCTGTTTTTGTTGTGTTTTAAAGAAAAGCCATGACATAAAAATAATCATTAACTCTTAGATGATACTTACCGGGTGCCAAGTACTGTTCTAAGCATTTCACCAAGATTAGTCTTTTAATTCTCATATAATTCATGAGTTCAAACCTAGTAATATGAGTTAAGACTGCTCCTACTCCATGTAAGGAATAAGAAAACAGCAGACCTGAATGACTTGTCTAAAGTCGCCTCGTTTGTGAGTAGAGATTTGAACCTAAGCAGTTCAGACTTCTAAGTCCAAGTTCTGAATCACTATGCTAAACTGCAAACATTGAGTGAGCACCACCAGGAGAACCCTGATGAAAATGCCGTGGAAAATCTCCCTGGAGAAATCGAAACGAACGCTGGCCAAATTGGGCATGTGCCCGAGTTACTAATGCTTACTTCCAATATTACCTTAGTTCCTGAACTCGTCTTCATCAAATACTAAATTCTCCCACACACCTGGGGCTGTCTGGGGACTTTCTGTCCTATTTCCTTTGCCGGTGGCTGAGCTATCTTAGTGCTCCTTCTATAGCACCGCATCTCCGCAGGGCACCACCATGCTGGTGGGTGTCTGGGGGACCTGGATTGCAGAGCCTGTGCAGCCTTTCCCATTGACTTTTCCAGATGAATTTTAAAATTCTGTTCAAAGTTCCAAAACAGGAATCCCAGGGAGAGTCTGAATGGAGTCATATTAAAATTATAGCATTCATTTTGGCAATAACCAAATCTTACGTCCCCCAGCAAGTCTTATGATCTTCCTGTATGACCTAACAGGTTTTGGTTTCAGTTATACCTTAGTTAGCTATAATTTTATAGCTCTTTACGTTATATTTTAGGTGGTCATTTTTGTCACATAAGAAAACCATATGTGTGTGCGTGACTGTGTGTTTATATATATGCAGGCACACAAATATACACATGTATACATATATTTTTAATTTTTATTTACCACAAGCCTGCTGCTCTTAGTTCTAATAGTGTTTTTCGGTTACATCACAACTGTGACTAAGGATAATCTCAGTTTTTCTCCAGTAATTACATGTTACTGAATTGGCTAGAACTTTCAGAATAGTGTTGAATAATAGCAGGGCTATTATTATGGCATAAAAAAAAGAAAGAAAGTAAAAGAATAAAAGAGAAAATGATTAATTTGTCTCTATATTTCCATGCATTAGGATTCTAAGCAATCATTTAAAATGATGATAAAAAATAATACTTAATGCAATGGTAATTTAGATATCACATACTTTTCAATGAGAAAAAATCTGGTACCCAAATTTCATAAAATGTTTTCACTATTTTTTTTAAAGGAGAAAAATATGGACATATTGGGGTTGCGGGTGAACCTTCAGCATATGTTTGTTCAGAAGGAGGTGCTGTTCTGACCTCTCAAACATTGGAATATTCTGGTTGCTCTGAGAGAGAACATGGAAAACAGGGAAGTGGGAATAGTCCCAGGATGTTCTAAGACATTCCATGGGACCATCCCAGCCATAACCAATGACTAGCGGAGACTCAGCTGGAGGAGGTCAAGGGCCTGGCTCAGCCGGCAAAGCCGGGGCCGGTGCCTTCAAGTGCTGATATTACCGCACCCACTTCTGACTCGTGCGGGAAGCTTACACATCTAGCAAGTTTAAGTAGTGAGGACAGAGGAGAGTCTTATTTGACTGTATCTTCTGTGGCAAAAGCACTCTGGACCAACCTTCCCTTAACCACCTTTGCCAGATTAACCAACACTGTGCAGGCCTTCTGCAAAACAGGCTCAGCGTGGCCCATGGCTTGAGGCTAGCGGGTTGCTCTCTAATAAATCCTCCTGAGGCTGAGTTAGGTCAGCTCTCCAGCCTGTTTATATTACTTGTATTGGTTGCCATAATATGTCATTTAAGTAAATGCTACATGGATCTATGAAATATGAATGCAAAAGGAAAGAGAGCTAAAGATGGATGCTCCGGAAAGACTAAGAACGAATCTCTTAAAAATATTTTTTTAAAAAACGTGGCCAAGACACCAGTAAAAAGTTGGGGGGTGAGGTGGAGATTGTAAAAAAAACCTAGAAAGATTTTACCCACATATGGTTTTTTAAGTATTATTAAGTTCTTGCTCCACGTTAAAGAAATCGTACCTGAAAATGTGAGATGGTGCCACAAGGTGCTGAATTCCAGCGAGGAGGCCCCACTCAGAGACAGAACTCGGTCTCACATCAAAAGAGGGCTTCTATTTCCAACAAACTCTAGTTGTATCTTTTAAGCTGAAAAAGTAAAATGTTCTATATATTTGTGATTTCTTAACAAACTTCTTGTTTCACCATCGCCATCCTCCTGAGTGCGTCAAACAGGAGGACTTCTCCGTATTACTTTTAAAATAAGAAGCCGGGTTGCTGCTGACTGCTTTACATACTCCCTGCTCTGCCAAGACACGCTCGTCGGAGCTCGGGGTGCGTCGCAGCAGATGGTGTCCTGCCACGTAAGATGGAAAGGGCAGACGTCTCAGAGGTCTCAGAGCGCACCGCTGGCTAGCAGCTGTTTGGCTTTTGGTCTTAGACATTCCTCCCGAGAACATAAGGGTGATCTCTCATTTTCACATGTCCTAAAGAGCTGTTACTTAGGAATGCTGACCTCAGGGGTGGACTCAGAAGGGAATATTGTGAAATCCTCTTGTGGGGGGAAGGGGCTGATGCACAGCCCTGGAAAAGATACCAGGAAGGAGCTCGTCCTGCCCCATCACAGCTTACCCTGGAAGTTTCTCTTCTGCCATTAGGGGAGAAGTTGAAAAAACTTGTCACATTTGTCACCCTTGCTGGTGGCCCCGGAGGGCTTCTTTTCCAGGCAGCATCCCACCAGGAGTTGCTGTGACAGGGTCACTCGGCCTGAGCCCTGTAGTCATCCTTGGCAGTGCTTGTACTGCTGGACATCGCGTGGATTAAAAGCCCCTCGGGTTACAGTGTCTGCCCTTGTGGAGTTTACAGTGTTGGCATCCGCAAAACACACAAATTCAAAAACGTTAAGTCACCATCCTGAAAACCCAGGTAAACCCGCACCTAGATGACGCACTGTTTTCTGACACACACCCGTCTCCCACCCCTCGGCCTGTGCGTCTGCCACTGTTTCTTCTTCAGAAGAGAAAACCCCGCCTGCGTCCCAATGCTAAGTCTGTGCATCCTCCCCGGAGTTCAAGGGTTGTTCAAGACTCCTCTGAGAAAAGGGGAAAATGCCTTGACCATCCTGAGGGGGTTCTCAGCTGCCAAGGACATTTGAGAAATTCAAGCAATGACAGAGCAAGACGGAGTCTTCAAACAACTGTATGTGGCAAAAGTTTGCCCATGAAAAGTTTTACAAAGACATACAAATTAAATTGTTCATCGATGTGCTTTGCTGAATACATTTTCTCAATATAAATGATGGCATGAAACAGAAACTGAGCAGTAAGTCGTATGCACAAACTCAGTATTTACATTGCTAGTGTCTTCGTTCGTGGGCTATTGAAGTTGAGACACTAGCGAGAATTAGATTATCTAAAATGCCCACTACTGGGAACCTCTTTTGGGGAGATAATCAGGACATTTTTAAGTATTTTTAAGTATCCCTTTTTATAGTATCAATATTTTAGGCCGATTGCTCTGTCAACCTTCATTAATCATCATACATCAGAATAAACTGCTCAATCCGACCTGCCGGAAGGCGGGAGGTGGCAATGCTGGACAGCAGGAGCCCGGAGCCTCCTGTGACCTTCCCGACACCGTTTCCCGCCCTCCCTTTCTCTCTTTCTTCCTTTTTAAAGCCCCTGTTATCTCTTGCCTCATATTTATTTTTATTGGCAACCCTTTCATTTTCCTTGTTTGCTCGCAAGGCTGTCTCTTTAAAAGACAGAGCGCTCGAGTGTGCCTTAGCAGGGCTCTTGAGCGCCGGATACACCCCATCCGACTGCGCAAAACCTGCAGGCTCTCGGTGCCTCACCACGGGAAATTCACTGACACAGTGGAGTCCTCAGACAATCTGGGGAAATTAGAAAATCAAATAGATACAAACGCAGAAAGATACAAGGAAGAAAGGAGGTGCTTAGGCAGAAGGCCAGAGTTTCATGGGATGAGCAGTTTCAGAAGGAATTGCTAAGGTTTGGGTATTTGTGTCCCTCCAAAATTCATGTTGAAACTCAGTCCCCAGAGCAACAGTATTATGAGGCGGGCCTTTAGGATGTGATTCGGTCACGAGGGCTTTGTCCTCAGCATTGGGATGTGTGTCCTTCTGAAAGGGCTTGAATGTGCCTCTTCGGCCCCCGCCACGTGAGGACACGCAGAAGGCGCCAGCTATGAAGCAGAGATCTCTCACCAGACACGAACTCTGCTGGCACATTGCCTTAGAATTCCCAGCCTCCAGCACTACAATAAATAAATTTCTGTTGTTCATGCATTATTCGTCCTGCGGTGTTTTGTTTTAGCAGCCCAAACTGACTAATACGGAAAGCGTGAACCCAAGTCCCCTCGCTGCCTGTGCCCAGGCGGAGTCTTGACTGCCAAGACTGGGCTGCTGCCCTGGGTCCCATCTGCTGCCAAAGAGAAGCCAGGCAGGGCCTCAGGAAACTTCCAGAAGTGTGGGGAGGACATTCCACCCCCCATTCCTCCCCTTCTGATAAGTAGGTTCTATTGAAACAGATCACAGATCCTGCGTGGTTCTTTGTGTTTGGTTTCAGCACGGATCATAGCACTTGAAAGACAGAAAATAGCACAGCGGTCACCTCGCCCAGCCTCCCTCTTTTTATCCCCCATGCCCCGCACTCCCTGTGCAAAGAAAGGGAATTAAAAATAAAATGGCAGACCCTCTATTCACAGCTGAATTGTAATTCCTCTTCTGTCCTTGCCAGCCCCTCTTCATGGTCCTGAGTTCACAGGCACCAGGGACTGAACCACACTTGGGTAATTGTGGAGACAATTAGCCATGTGTTACTTGTTCTAATGAGGCAAGTGGGTAATTGTTTCTGGCTAGAGCCACTGGGGATACAACCAGCCGTCTGCATTCCTAATTTCTGGGCTCAATCCATGCTAGTGGAGAGTTCCTATCTGAAAAAAGACTGGAACGTTGCTCTTAGAATCCATAAATGTCCTATCCTGCTGCAAAAGTCATCTAGTTACACCAGACCTGAGAGTTATAGTTCACCCCTCACCTCCTTTAGGTGATGACAAAGGTGTTCCTTACGGGTTCCTGCAAGATGGCTTAGAGAGCGCAGAGGACACGGGACACATTGTCTTCCTGGTTCCTGGGGAGAGGACAAAGCCACAGCCATCCGCACGCACCCCCAGCCATTTGGGTGCCCGTCTCTGCCCGTGGCCCGAGAGTGTGGTGTCGGCTGTGCTGGCGTTGAGCTCGCCTTCTCCATCTCGCAGCACGGGGGCTGCAGGCGGCTCCCCTGGAAATGCCCACGGGCACCCTGAGATAGGCAGCGCCACCCGCCACACTGGTCAGGCCGGTTCTCACCAGGGCAAGAGCTCAGATTCGCCCTGGCTGTTCTGCACTCAGTTAAGACTGTTGTTGAATCGAACTTTCCCCAAACCTCGAGAGCAGCCCTGAAACCCAAGGCGTAGACTCAATTTCTGTTCACGGACCTCCCCGTGCAGGGCCTGTAACTAACGCAGATTTGGACAAGGCAGCGAGCTCAAGGGGAAGAAAGCCCAGTTACTGCGAGCACATTGGTACTTCCGGATGGATTTTGGTGAACGGTGTACGTTTTGTATTGTTTTGTTTTGAAGGGCTTGAGGAAGCAGAAAGATATTATGTTCTTTGTTAAGTAGATGGATTATTCAATTATGCACAGAAATAGAGAAAAGACTTGCTGTGAGTAATTTCAGACAACTATAATACAATTTGGTTTTGGCGGATGATGACCCAGCGGTGGGTGTGTGTGTGTGTGCGCGTGTAGCATTGGGGGCGGCAGGTGCACAGAAAACTGCATTTGCCTGTGTGACGCTCTCGTGGCGTCAGCCGGCTCTTTTTCCTCCTTTCCTCTGTAGTCAACAAGTCATGGGGAAGCAGGAAAGAATTGCTCTCCGTGTTATTTTGAGTGATTAGTTGTTCAGCTCTACAGCTTTTTTCTAGTGTATTCATCCCCTAGAAATAGTGGACCTAAGACAAAAAGAGGACTGACGTTTTGGAGACACTTACCATGTACTGGGTGCATCAACTCATGTCTCATTTAAGCCTCGAGGAGACGCTGCATGCAGGTGTTCATATTCTCTTTTTAAAGATGTGGAATCCAAGGATCAGAGAGGTTAAGTTATTTGTCTGAGATCCCACAGCTAGTATGCGGTAGATGCAGGATTGGAGTTGAGGCAATTGGTTACCAAACACAGAGTTCTGTCTATTCTAAAAGTGTGACTCAGATGTCAGAGGGACTTTCTAGTCTCCTGCCACCCCTGCACATCCTCAGGTGCTTCCCTCCTCATGGTGCCTTCTGTCCCAAATGCCCCTGAGTTTGTGTGAGCTGCTTCTGCTCCATCCTGAGGGACACAGGATGAAAAGTGTAGCCACTCCACCGGTCACATGAAGTGTCTACTCACACCACATTGGTCACTTGACTAGCAGAGGTTTAGAGGTGGGATCAAGCTACCCCTCTTTCCCCCTCTCTCCTTCCCCTTCTGTTCCCTCTGCTGCTCCAGGAGCTTTGTGTGGGAGGTGAGGCCGCCACACTGCGTGACCTCCCTGCCCTCACGCTGGAGGAGGGAGCACTTGGGGTACGGGCACAGGCCTTCTGGGCAGCCCCAAGAGAGCTGTTAAACCAAATGCACAGGAGCCCTTGTTTGGGGCTGGGCTCCTGCACGAGGCCCGACAGGCCAGACCCAAACGGTCCCCCGTGCTGAAGTTCCATGTCTCTAAACTGAAACCCAGTTGTGTACCTGACCTTTGAGAAATCGGGAGGGAGATGGGCCAGTTTTCCACGGTGGTGGCGGGAGGAGAAAGTCCCATCTGCTTTAACTCTTAGAAGGAAAGTGACCCGCGGTGATCTGATGTTAACCACTCCAACTTTTTGTACTAAGCTGTTTCTTTGTTCCTGCTCAAGCTACCTTAAAAAAACTGACTCTTCTGCTGGCACGGCAGAGCACATTTTCTATATCTTAGATGGGATACGGCGTGACTCATGCATTGCTAATAAAAGCCCATTAGATCTTTAAACTACATTTGTTGAAATTTTGTTTTGTGATAGAGTGAAAACCACCTGTTGTTAAAGAAAGATATCAAATGAGCTATTTTGTCCAAATTTCCAAAGTTGATCTCACCTACACCACCTGGGCAATCAGGCACTGGCCAGACCTCCCTTTCTGGAGACCGGCAGTTCCACCCGGAGATGAAGGATTCTTCATTTGGAATAGAAAAGGGGATGCAAGATTTGAGACATACGTATACCGAAAAATTATTTATTGTCCACCAGAAATTCAAACTTAACTGGATGCCATGTGTTTTAAGTCGTGTATTTACCTGGATGCCATGTGCTTTTTCTGGTAACGCTAAGAAGGAGGCATAAGAAAGGTAGTTTCGTTTTATGGGGCTAATTTTCATGAAGGATGTATTTAGAAACTCAGAACTTGATCAAGTTTCCAAAGCACAACTGTTTTGGGAAAATGGCTTCTTAAATCCTTTGAATTCATTTTCCCGGCATTAACCACTCTAAAAGTATTATGGGGTGAAAAGTGTTGCACTATTTGGAAACATTGCTACCACAATCTCCAGGTGTGGTTTTTAAGTAATCGTGGGGAAACTGCAGTTCGAAAATGCTATTAGCATCAACCAAAATGAGAAAGGAGCGTGATGCCCAGGAAACGCCCCGCAGTGGTGGAGGGGAGATGAAAGGAAAATAACAAATACAGGGCAAACCTGGGTGCCTTGCCTCCCGCCCCAGCTCCCAGCTCTGGCATCCCTACAAAGGAGGCTTTTCTGCCTCACAAGTGCCGGAGCCTCTCCTGGGAAGTGTGGAGCAGCTGCAGCAGCTCATGACAGGAAAAAAGGGAAAGGAACTAGCCCTGGGAATATGGACGTCACATAAATGTTTAATGTGGCTACATTAACTAGGTAAAGGGTGCTCATGCTTTGTAGACAAAATAGTTAAAGTCTAATGCATGGCAGTAATCAGCAAATTATTAAATCGTACAAGTGCTTACGCTCCCACTCCCGATTTCCTAACGCTGTTACAGGTAAATGGCACTGGCTGCCTGGGCAGAGTGAGTTCACCTGCATTTCCTTTTCGGTTCCCAAAGCTAATCGTTTTCTCAATAGCTTTATGAAAGTAATGCATGTTCATGTTAAAAAAAAAAATTCACAAAAGCTAGCTCGGAAAATACTATCCATAACCCCGCCCCCCAAACTCCAGCTCTCACTCACATACATTTCTATTCTTTTTTTCAATGCTATTTTTTGTAGTTTGCATTATTGTGTTCTGCTTTTTTTTTCTTTTTGCACATTATCAAGAACTCCTTTCTAACATCATTTTAAGTAGCAAGAGCATACTGGAAATACAGTCGAAGGGGAGATCAGCAGAGAAATGCGTAAGGAGGGATCCTGAGCACTTGCTAGAAGAGCGCCACAAACGCACCAGCTCCCCAGGAGCTGAGACGACTTAACGTCCATACGGTAAAACCTAACGAGCTCTTCGGAGGAGGGCCATGGTTTTCAGATATTGATACCGGAAGAGAAATTTCCTCCATGGGTCCTTCTGGGGAGGATCCATTTATCCTGCAAACAAGTCTGGGTGTGAAAGACACCGGCGGGGGTCAGGACTCAATACCCCAGAGTAGGGCATGTGGGCGTGCTGAATGTTTGAAGCCAAAGAAATGTGAGGAGCAGCAGGTGCAGGAGGGACTTTCTGACCTTCCCCTGAAGCAGGTCCCAAGACCCCCACGTGAGAGGTGCCTTCCCTGTACCCAGACACAGGGAGCTTCCTACCTCTGAACACACGGGGCACAAAGAGGAATCCGAACACACAGGCCTCCCTACAATGTCCCCAGGGTACTTACACCCTCTAGCCTGTCACATTCTTCTGTGACTCTTCATCAAGCGAGCACAAAAGCACCCAGGCTTAACTGTTTCTTCAGGTCTTCATTTCCTTCGTGTCATGTAAAATTTATACTGCATAAGTCTGTAGGGTTTGCTCTTGTTAACCTGTCTTATGTTACAGGAACCCCAGCCAGTGAACCTCAGATAGTTTGCAGGAGATATTGTTCCTCCCCATAATACGTTCATCCAAGTTTTATTCTCACAGCCCACCCCGTTGTCGGCTGCATAAGCTCTTAAGGGGTGGCCCTTCCTGCAGATTCCAAAACATAGAGCAAAATTGGCATCATTTTTCTTAGGTTTCTTGTAAATACGCAGTATCGTTCTCTACCCCTACTGTTGTGACTCTAGCTTCATTGCTTAAGCAAATCAGATAGCCACGACCTCATGTTTATGCACAAACCCGAATGCATAAATATTCATAATAGTATTCTTTATCATTGCAAAAATACAAAGTGAAAGTCACCTAAGTGTTCGGCAGTAAGAGGATTGGCTAATTAAATTACCGAACACGCATCCAATCCTTTCAGTAAATGGAAAATTATTCAGCTGCCAAAAGCAACCATTATGAAGAACATCTATTGATGTTAATTTAAAAGAAAAACTGGATCCCAAAGTTTATGTAAAAGCTATCATTTAGTTTTACAAGCTCATGGAAAGGAACTAGAGAAAATTTTTTAATAATCGTAGCCAAGATGGTGGGGCAGTGGGCACCAGGCACCTTTCCTGTTTTCTTAGATTTGGGGTCGTCTATGTTGCCTTCCTTGTTTTAAGTAATCCTGTTTGTTTTTGTTGGTTTGTTGTTTTGTTTTCTCTGGTTACCTGTTGGTTGTCAGGTCAAAGAGCGAAATTTCCAGGGCCTGTGAGAGCCACCCAAGACTCCTCCTGCACACCCAGAGCAAGCATTCTACAAACAGGACTCAGATGTGAGAAGCTGATTTTGCAGGTTGCAAAGCTCTGTTTGTTCTTGAGCACACTATTTAGGCTGGTTATTATTACTTAGAGAATTTGTTTGCATAGACCTCACTGCTGCAGCTCATAAACACGGGTTCTTGCTAATACTACATGGGAAAAGAACAAGCAGGAACAGGGCAGAATTGGCAATGAGCTCCAGCCGGGCGGGCGGCACCTGCCAGCACACGCCCCTCCATGGACTGACTCGAGGGGGGAGCGCCTTTTCTGGTCGAGATCTTCTTTCTCTCCTCCCTCTGCCACTTGGCTGTAAAGTATGTGGGCACCTCACGGAGGGGGGAGGGAGACTTGGAAGAAGCTGGGAAGGCAGAGGGTCATAGTGGGAGACACTGATCTGGCTGTAGATCCCGGAGGGTAAAAGCTAGCCATCCAAAAAGGGTCCTATTGAGCTTGACCTGGACTCGAGTCGGCATTTCCCAGCAAGTGCGTTGCTCTGGGCTCAGAGGCACCGTCCAGAGGTGGTGTTTCAGAGGCGGGAGCCTGATGGTCCCAGTGGTCCTCTGCAAGGTGGAACAGGAGGCCAGCCAGAGGTGAAAGAGTAACACAGGGCATCATTCTGGAATCAGAGCTCCAGTCAGATGGGCCAGGATCCAGGTGGGGTGTTGGGAGGAAGTGCCTGGAGCAGACAGCGCAGGCCTGGGGCTTCAAGTTCCAGCCCTCCACCCTGGCCACGGGCAGGCCGTGTGGCTGCTCTCAGCTGCAGGCTTCCCCTCCCCTGCAAGAAGCTTACACAGTGCTCCACTAGCAGGTGGCAGGGAACCTCCTGGGTGGAGTCTCCCTCCCATCCCACTGACAGCGGCCTTGGGGATGTGACTTTCTTAGGCCAGTGAAGCGTGAGCGGAGGTAATACAGTGTGGCAGTTCCCCGCTGAAAGGTCAAGGGCCATTGTCAGGTTTCTTTGTTTTTGTTTTGTTTTGTTTTAGCTTTCTTATCTTTCTCTTCTGCCATGGGAACACCCCGGCCCCCGAGTCAGCTGCCCCTGACTCTGGTTGTGGGACTGTCGGGGGCAGAGCCACAGCCGACCCTCTGCCAACCTATAGCTTGGGCAGAAGATAAACCTCTGTGGTTAAAAGAGACTGATCGGGAGGCTGTCCTGTTGCCACGGGCTTACCTTACAAATGCGATCCCTGCGAGCCAGTCCCCGATCTGTGCCGCAGCATTTCACGGGGCTGTTTCATGTGGCTCTTTCAGAAATGGGCTGCGGAGCTGGGAACGCGCCTGGCCCCGCCACCCGGCCCTGGTCCTGGTGATCGAACAGAGGGTCAGCGGGACAGTTTCAACCACTTCTCTTCTGTTTTTCCTGAATTGTAATTTCTTTTCCTCCTTGAAAAAATATTGATCTAGAAATGACACTGTTACAACACACACACTTTTTTGTCGTTTTGGAGGAACCCAGCGTTCCTGAGGGAAAAGGCAAAATTACCCGCTCCTTGCTAGCCCGGGCATGACCTCTCTCGAGCGAGAGATTGCACAATGCTTCCAGCCTTCCAAGCTCAGATTTATGTTTCACAAATAGCGGAGCTGGAAAAACCTGCTCAGGCCCCGTAGAGCTGCTCCTGCAAGGGGCGACTGCAGCTCTGTGTGCTTGTATAGGAAAGAGCTGCCCCACGGGGTCTCACGTTTCTGCTTCCACGGTTTTGGGTTCTGCTGTCTCCCCCGTCCAGCCCCTTACCTGATGCTGAGCCTTCCCCACCTCTTGCCCGGGACGTGCGATTGCTTTAGGGCTGTCTCTGCCCAGCCCCGGTTCTCCTGCAGCCGCTGCAACGTTCCTCTTCCTACAGCCCAGCCCTGCCAGTCTCCCCTGGGCAGAAGTCTCTGCTCATCCCTGTCTGTCGCCTCATCGTCTTGTTCTCGGGGGTCAGCTTCAATTTTAACACCTTCCTGCCTGTGCAGGAATCCTGCCGCCTATTAGGAGCCAGGCGTTTTCCTGCATTACAGTCTTTACTAAACCCTTCCTTCCTTCCTTCCTTCCGTCATGCTCTGTTGCCCTGGGCTAGAGTGCCGTGGCATCAGCCCAGCTTTCAGCAACCTCAAACTCCTGGGCTCAGGCAATTCTTTTGCCTCAGCCTCCTGGGTAGCTAGAACTACAGGCGAGCACCACCACGCCTGGCTAATTTTTTCTATTTTTAGTAGAGATGGGGTCTCGCTCTTGCTCAGGCTGGTTTTGAACTCTTGAACTCAAGAGATCCTCCGGCCTCAGCCCCCCAGAGTGCTGGGATTACAGGCGTAAACTAAACCTTTTCTAATTTTTAATTGGAAGTAATTTCTCTCACCTCTGAAAGCTAGTACTTAAACTTTATTTTAGTAAATTCTAAAATAATTTATAATTACAGTGGAAATATTGGAAATTAAGGAAAGTTATGGAGAAAACAATGAAACAGACACATAACCACTCCTCAGGAGATAATCAGCGTCAGCATTTGGTGTATTTTTCCCCGTGATTGGGTTGGCACAGGAGTGAGAAGTAAGAGCTCAGGGAGTCCGTTGTGCACGTTGGGATAGTGGGAAATGGAACATTTGCAGCTGTCAGAATTGAAAGATGCCCATGTTCTCCGGTCCAGCAATTGTCCTCCTCAGAGTTTGTCCTGTGGAATTAATAGCATAAATATGCAAAGATGTTGGTTTTAGAAAGCTCACTGCATCACTGTTTTTAATAGCAAAACAGCAGCAAATTGGAAAAACCCAAAGGCCCATCAATTGGGAATTAGATAAATCAATTGCGAAACGTCGGTTCAGTGAAATAGTGTGACGTCATACACAAGAAGGTAAATTGCAGATTAGCGTACGCAGTGTGATCCAGTTTGTGGCACTGTTTTATTTTCAAATGTGTATACTATTTTTATTTATCAAAAGCCAGTTCTAAAGTCTTTTGCCTAGGTTGTTTCCACAAAAAAAGTTTTCATATGCATGGAAAATTTTCTGGCATGAGGTTAATGGCGGTTACCTCGGAGGAATGATACTGGGAGACATTCTTTCTCTGATTCGTGCGTTCCTGTATGTTACAATAACAAAATACAGTCAATCCTCTGTGTCCATAGGTTCTGCATCAGTGGATTCAACCATTGGCAGGTCGAAAATATTAAGAAAAGAAATGATTATGTCTGCACTGAGCATGGACAGCCTCTTTCTTGTCATTGTTCCCTAAACAATGCAGTGTAACAAGTGTTTACATTGGAGTAGGTGCTATAGGTAACCTGGAGACGGTTTAAAGGACACGGGAGACGTGCATGGGTTGAATGCAGACACTGAGCCATTTTATAGCACGGACGGGAGGATCCACAGACGTGGGTGTCCAGGGCAGTCCTGAGGCCAGTTCCTGGAGGATACCAGGGACAACTGTACTAGGGTCCCATGCTGCAACAACAATAGCAAAAACTCTGACCGGAATTGTTTCAGGGGGATCATTTGTAGGTTCTCTAAAGGGCTTATTGAAAAAGTAAAGGTCTCTTAGAAAATAAACCATATATTTAAATTTGCACATAGAAATGGGGTCAATGTAATAAAAATCAATGAAACCCAACGTAATGTCACATGAATACGTGTTTGGTTCAGTTCTAGGAATGCTGCGAATCTTAAGTTCTTACTCGTCTTTGCAATAGGGGCCTTACTCCCCCCAGGGCCGAGGAGGTGACCTCCAGTGTGAAAAGATCGATGACGGTGACATCTTCCCTCCCCAAAGCTGTGTGGCCTGTTCTCTGTGCCATGGGGGTGCCCTCCCTGCTCATCCTGTACCCCCCTGCCACACCAAGGGCACGGTCCTGTGACACACAGGCTCTGCTTGCCTGAAGCAAGACTGTCTAGTCCAGGCCGTCTTCACACACAGACAAGAGTTTGCATGAAGATGCCCCAAAAGTAAATAAGCGCAGACAGTGCCCAGGTTCCCGGGGTCACCCATACCCCAGGTGGCCAGGGGACAGCGGTGTGTGCCTTTTCAAAAGCCCGGTCTTATCGCTAACGCCAGCACATTCTCAGTGTGGCGGTGATCTGCAGTTGCTCAAACGTCAGCTTTTCAGCAAAAGAGACTTCAAAGAAGAGAACTGTCACCAGCTGTTAGGTCAGGGAGGCCAGCCCCCTCAGGACCGTTAAGCACCTTTCTGCTTTGCCCTGGGTCACAGGATGGAGTTCTGGGCTCCACCCCTACGGCTGGCAGGGTGGGAAGGTTGGAGTTTAGAGGTCACAGGGCCACTTTCAGGTTGAGACACAGTTTACAAATAGTTTTCCACTGTGCAGAAAACCTGGACTCTCTGCCACTTAAGGTGTTTGTCCACCAAACAGTTTCTCACCCAGGACCTCAGAGTTTAAACCTGCTCAAGTTTTCTGCAGTGCTTCCTAGCGAATAAATGTAATTTCCCATGTGACTCTGTGAGCGTTCACACTCCTTCTTTCCTGTGGTCTGCTTTTCTGAGTTGCACCCCCTCCTCTCCGGCCCAAGCATTCCCTGCAGAGATCTTTCCAGACACTGTGGACAGCGTGCCTGTTTGTGCAGTTGCTAAAGCTTGCTAAAAGCCTAAGCAAAAGTGAAGATGAGCAGCACACATTTCCTGAGGCTTTTCTACAAAATTAATGACAGTTTCTCAAGGGAGCTGCTGAGATTCCCTTTCAAGTTTGCTGGTGGCGGGGCATTCGCAAATGCTAAGCAGGGCGCAGGCCCAGCCCTTTGAAGTTTCCCACCCCACAGGTTGGAAAGGCTGTGATTTAGGACGGCCAGCAGGGGGGAAGGCAGTAAACCATCCTCCCATCAAACAAATCGAGACAGCTGGGCCAGACGGGGCGGTGTGGTGGCGTTTGCACCTGGTCCCAGGGGGGAGCATGGAAGTGCTGCAGGGCGGCTATTGTGCCAGGATGAGAAGACAGTTCTTTACAGAGGGATCAAAGCAATCGTTTTTGCTTAATGCTGCTCTGGAGGAAAACAGATTTTCTTTTTTAGGGTTCTGGGAAGGGAGTGGGGGAAGAAGCTGCATCCACATCAATATTCAGTTATTTCTACTAGCACTTCCCTGTGTAAGCTCAGACCCGGTCCTTACACAGCAGCGCTCTGTAACCTGCCTCTACGCTTCTCGCCACCTAGCAAGCGACAGGTGCCATCGGATGCTGAAGTGCATCACTCTGCCCCTCTGGAGCAGCAACAAGTTGCTCAAAGCTACCACCTTCCCCGAGGCTTTCTAGAATCTCAGTGAAAACTGACCTAAGATATTTCCGATCCTGGAGTCTTTTCCTGGATGTCAGCTGTGTAAATTGTGAGGTCAGTAGCCACGAGAGGGGCTGAAATGTTGATCTCTTGTTGCAGAGAATAAGTCACTGCAGTGTTGGCTTTAGTGCCTAGGATGAAGACCTGTACTGTAGCATTTCCCAGCAGAGCTTCCGGGAGGTGCTACATGCACTCAGGTGGACACACACACACACACACACACACACATTCATACACCCATGTTACACACACAGACACCAATGCACACCCACATACACATGCACACACACGCACCACACTCTCCCGCACATCCACACCACCCATACCCCACACATAGAGGATCCTCTGCTCAAGCAAGTTTGGAAAAGCTGCAAACCAAATACAGCCTCATTGTGCCATTGGCAGTTAACGTAAGATCTCCGAGTAGTCCTGCTATAAAGAAACCTGTGTGATTTGCTCCCCCAGTGTGGCCTGAGGGCAATGGGCTGGAGGCCCCTTCCCGCAAGCCTCTGTGGCTCTAGGGAAATGCATTTAGGGACCGGTGTGATAGATAGTGACCTGCCTTTTGTCTTCAGACTTTAGAACTTGTACCATTCTTTGGCATCAAAGGGCCTTTGGCCCCTTCCCTTCTAATCTGGCCTGTGTTTAGACAAAGCCCCAGGAGTGCGGCCTCCCTGGGGCTCCCCTGACTGAGGCCCTCTTGGCCATGGCCTGATCCCAAGTCTGGCCAGTTGTGCTGGTGTATGTGTGTTGCAGGAGGCAGTGCCTCTCTGTTATTTTTGGGCGGGGGGCTGTGACTTCAATAGAAAGAACCAACATTGCTCAGGCTGGAGGTGACACAGACTGTCACCCCCTCGGTCCCCCCACTGGAGGGAGAGCTCCGGGAGAAATTCCACCTGCTGCTCCTCTGAAGCCCACTTCTGACCCAGCGGGACTGGACGCACGATGATCACGCCAGGATGGCCCGAGATGTGGGACAGGGCATGCTGGTGTCGTGGGCAGCAATGGGAAGTGGCATCCCCTCTCTTCGGCCTGTTCCTAGAGTGGTGGGAAGAGGGGCTCACTCGTGCCGCCTTCAGAGGGCGAGACCAGGATCTAGAACACCGATTGTGTAGCAATGGATGGTGGACTTAAATTTGAGAGTAATTGTTATGGGGGATCCTCTTTGATATGAGAAGAAAAAGTTAAAATAGGGATGGAGTTTTTAAAAGTCAGTCTGGGTGGGAATGGTGGGTCATACCTGTAATTCTAGCACTCTGGGAGGCCAAGGCAGGAGGATCACTGAGGCCAAGAGTTTGAGGTTGCAGTGAGCTATGATGTCGACACTGCACTCCAGCCTGGGCAACAGAGCAAGACCGTGTCTTAAAAAAAAAAGTCAATCTAACTTGGCTTTCAAAGACCTATGCGTGGGAAGGCAACCCTCCCAGGGCACCTGCCTGGTGCTCTATACGCTGGTTACTGGGCTCCTTTCTGAAGTCCTGGTCCTTGTTCTCAGGTGGGAGCCACAGTTCACCCATAAACAAAAAGGAAACTATGTCTCAGCAGCCCTTCTAGAGACCAGATAATCCAGCCTCGCTCAGCCCTGGGAACAGACTCCAGGTTGGGCTAGCTGACGTGGCAGCTCTGTAGGGATCCACCAGTCCTGATTTGATCCCAACTGACCGCAGACTATCTTGGCTACGAGAACAAGTGACGGCCGGGTCAGTTACAGTCCACGGTAGTGTGCGCGGATTGAGAGAATGTTACCTATGCTTCAACAGGCTCGGCTTTTATTTCCAACTCAGAAGCTTATAAATCTGTGATCTCAAAATGCTGTAAGCCTCCATCTTCTCAGCTGTAAAATGAGCATTCTCTTACGTTAGTATCTGCTCTGGTTGTTGTAAGTATTAAGTAGGGCAAATCATGTAAATGGTTTAACATAGTGCCCGGCCCATAATCAGTATTTAATAAATGTAAACTATTGCACATACGGTGCACATATCTTATGCATATGGTATACAGTAGGTGCTCAACAAACACTTCTCATTCCTATGAGTTTATAAATAAGTTAACACTCATACTCTTTTAGAAAGACCCACCAGCCAAAGTCCTCAACAAGTTTATGCATAAATTAGCTCCATTTGTTGGTTTTCCTGGAGATATTTGTATATTTATAATTTATGAACGGATGAAATGATTCTTTCTACATTTTCTCTAAGGAAGTTGGAATTTAAACTGATGGCCGTTCTATTGACTGCGTTCTCCCCACATAGCTCATGATCGCTTTGCATGCTAACAACGCGTGCGGTAGCGCGGTAGACCATTGGGAACCCGCCTGCTCTGGGGAGCCGGCCAGGGAGAGGCAGGGCTTGGTCGTCAGCCTTTCTCAGAGGCCAGGAGGGGAGCCTGCTGCTCTCTTTGTTTTGTGGTTGCTGTTTGGGGTGTTTTTTGGAAGACACCGGGCAGCTGTTAATGGGTGAAGGAAGGCTTATGTGCCGCTTTGTTATAATGTGTTTTGAGTAGGTTGGGAGGCCCTGTATTGTTTCTGGGGTTTGTTTGTCCCCAGTACTTCAGTAAGGGTTTTTCTCAGGGAGCAGAGGAGAGGGCAGCGGCCAGGGTCCTGAATAGTCAAGAGGGTGGAGTTGGTGAGTGGCTGGTGATTGCTTATGGAGAAGCAGTTTAGAAAGGAAGGAAGGGAAGAGGGGAAAAAAAAAAAACCACTTGGTCTTATATTTGCAGTAAGAGGTTTTATCTGATGTAAGTTCAGAGTTCAAAGACTTGGTAAAGAAAAAGATGAATTGTACCTCTGGAAAAAAACATCTCACACTCCCATGGGCATTTGTTTAAAAGGCCAATTCCCAGGACACACCCAAGAACTGCTAATTCAGGAGGTCTGCAGGGATCTGCACTTACCCTGAGCACCCCAGGAAGCTGGTGCCCAAAGTTCCTGGGCCAGGATCACCCGATACAATTAGAAGCATCCAGGGTCCCAGGGACCAAACCGCTGTCACCTGGCCACAGACAGCTGTTACCTTTCAACCGATTACTCTGCTCTGGACTCCGAACTCTCAGTAGCTTTCTGGGAAGTGCTCGCTGTGGTGAAAAGGAGACGCAAGAAAGAAGATAAAGGAAGCCACAGACCCCTTCCTCCTTACTGGAAAACATCTCCAAGCGCTTGGCGCCTGGCTAGCTGAGGTCAAGGGTTCAGTGCTGGGCTTGGGAGAGGAGATGGAATTGGTCTACACAGGTAAATGACTCAGATTACTGTGTGCTGGTAACCCCATGAGGCTGTGGTGCACCTAGATGGCAATCCACCTGGCCAGACAGCTGCCTGCTGGCCCTGGCACTGCCCTGAGAGTCAGGAAGGAGCGACAGTAACAGTGTCCACGAGCAACGAGGGTTTGATGATTCAAGACTAACTGAAAGGATTCATGGTTTATGAACAAACAAAAGCAGAGATTGGCTGAACTCACACTAAGGAAAGAGACACAACTACATAGACATTATGGGGTCATATTTACATATAGATTGCGCCATAAACTTAGTCACAATTATAAGTAGCTTCAAGTGATCACCATGATGCTATGATATAATTTTTAATCCATTACGCATGAGGGAAATGGTGGGACTTTTCTTCGAGATGTGGGTAAGGACAATGTGTTTTTAAAAGTGTTTTGTAGACCTGAGACTGTGGTTAGGCAAGGCACAGGGTTATACAATAAAATGTCTGGGAAACCCTGGGTTAAACTGAGTGAAATGCATTTCTTTATCTCAAGACTTCTCTTTGTTCCTTGCCAATCTGTGGACTTGTCTACTAGTCCCCGTTGTCAAAGGTAATCTTTAAAAACTAGTGTCTCCTGGACAGATTCTAGGAAATGCCGGGTCATGTGACTCCGTAGCTCCTACACACGACAGCCTCGTGAAAGGGAGACGCAAATGCCACTCTGTTTGTGCAGCAGGATGACAGATGCTGTCCAAACCCTGCGAGCAGCTGGTACAAATAACAAAGCACTAAAAGTTAAAAAAATTATACATACCACTCACAAAATACTCGCCTATTCAGAAAACACATAATGGAGAAAAAAAGGCTGCTATTGTGTGTCTTTAAGAATCAAAATAAAATAAATAAAAACCGATCTGACTTGTATTTGTAGTTTACAAATTACAGAAAGAAGTTGTACTACCACAGGGGGGAAATCCTCCTTTGCAATAAATAGCAAATCTCATTAGAGGAGAAAATGAACACTGTGACCGTCCAAATTCTATTGTACAGTACTCAAGAAATCAGACCTGGTAACACAGAGAGGGTCCCTCCTCAGAACGGCAAACACACCGCTTCACCCACTAGAACAGGAGCTTTGGGTGAGTCCAGGGAGGCCGGAGGGGAGGCCAAGAGGGGAGTAAACAGGAACATCTTATATTCTCCTTCTTCCTTTCCTTTTCTTTTCTACTCCTCCCCCCTCCCCCATAGGCAATGATTTGGAAAGCTCAGAATCCTGGTCAATGAAAGTTGAACAAAAGGGATCATTGCATGACAAATTTAGTAAATAAAATCATGAGAAGACAGCTTTGTTGAAGGCAGAATTACTGCAGGTTTAATTTAGAGGAGAATTTAGGTTGAATTTAGAGACAAAAAAAAGTGCAGACCTCATTTTTCCAGGAAATGAGAGTATTAGCTCCAGCTTGAAATAGGGAGACAACTTCATTTTGCAGAGCGCCTATTCTCTTCTCTAATAGTATAACATTGACGCATAGCAGGAATTCAGCAACTGGTATGTCTTAAATATGAAATATTTTAGTGTATCCTAGAAAGGCTATTTCCTTTAAAGGATACTTAATATCAATCTCAAAGCAATGATTAGAACCATACTCAAAGTTGAAATGCTCTACAAAGATTCATTTAAGCTAAAGCCAGAAGAAAATGACCTTTATCACCTCTCCTCTTTAACATTGTTCTAGAAATTATAGCCAATGCAATAAGACATGTAAGAAAATAGCTTTACAAAAGGAGAAAATGCTTATTCTCAGGAGACTTTATAATTGTCTATCTAGAAAAATCCCAAGATTACTAAAATTAGAATTATAACTGAAAAAAGAACTCAGTGATTTGTGAGATGTAACCAAATAAATGTGAAAGAATTTTTAACCTCCTTATTAATGGCAATACCTGGCAGAAGAAAGGTCCATTGTATGTAGATGTGTACATATGTGTGTATGTATGTGCAATCATGTGTACATATATAGGTACACACACATATATAATACATATATAGAAATAAACTTAGCAAAAAATCTAGGAACCCATTCAAGGAAAAAAAACCAGACAAATAAGAAAATAATAAAAGACACCTAAATATAAACAACTGGAAAGGCTTGGGGAAACTTGTAATGCTTCTGAATGGCAAAACTCATCAGGGTTGGAAATGCCATTTTTATCCCCAACTAACTATAGGTTCAATAAAAGTCCAATAACTTTGTATTGGATTTTTTTCTATATTGACAAAGTGATTCTAAAGATAAGCTGAAAAATTAAATGGGTGGAAGAGATAATAATTTATTTTAAAAATGAGTAATGATGAAGCCCTTAAAACATATCATAAACTTAAAGTAATTAAAGTACTACGTACCTAAATAAAGGCGATTGCTCACTCACAGATCAAAAATATATGGAAACTTGAAATCAGTGACAACATAAAATAGTGAGAAAAGTATTATTTAATAAATAACACACAGAGCATATTTAGTTACTTAAAAAAAAAAAAAACCTTATCTGATATAGTCTAAAATAAGCTTTAATTAGAGTAACGAGTTAAAGAGTTTAAAATATAAAAACTGTAATATTTTCTTTATCTCCAGTTAGGAGAAACTTTCTAGGTATGAAAACAATGCAAGGGTTTACAAATATAATAATCAATGCTTTTAGAATCATAAAAAGTTAAATGTATAACTGAAAAAAGTGAGAATGCTGCAAATAAAAATTTGTATGTTGAAATTAGTGTTATTTTCAGAATCAAACTCATAGCCTTAAATTATTTTATTATTAATTTAGAAAAAATGAAAGACACTAAGCATTCACAAAAGGATGTTAGGGAAAATTTCAAGAAAATATGGGAAAATAGTAGAAAGGAAATAATAAAGGAAAATGTAAATAATAACAAATTTGGGAAAACTTTTGAAAAATAAATCTTTGAGAAGTAATTAACAAAACAGACGCTAGACTGTATATGCATGACGAGGGCAGGAGTGTTGCCATTTTATTCACTGGTGCACCCTCAACACCAAAAACACTGCCTAGAATTTGGTAGGTCATCGGTAATTACTTTCTGAAGCAATCAAGATATTACTAGATATACAATGTGAAAAAAATAATAATAAGATAAAACACTACAATTATACAAAATCAAGAAGAAAAAAATGTAGAGATAACATGACAAGGGGGTTAAAATTAAAATATTTCTTCAAATTTAAAAACCTTTAGGGGATGGAAAATAACATTTATCAAAATGAGGTTCACAAGAAAAAAAATCCATAAACTAACACCTATGGGAAACTCCACAAGACTCTAGGGCCAGGCAGTTCAACCTGTGACTCTAATGTTAAAATTTGAAAAGCCTGCAATGTTCACTCAATGCAAAGCGTTCTGAAGCACATCGTTAAAACGTGTGTGGGCGGCTGGGGGAACGGGAGGAAGAGTCACGCTGTCAGTGTGATGAAGAATGTGTCTGTGATGTTATAAACCGTAGCTGTCTCACACCCAAGGCTTAAAATCTTTTAACTACCACAAAATTAAAAGCTTTTTTTTATGTGCAAGAAACGTCATAAAGAATGGCGAGTGAAGTAACAAACTCAGAAAAACACTGGCCACGCCAATAGAGAATTAGCAAAAAGGAACGACCGGGGCAGCGGGTGACGCTCCCTGAGGTCTTCATAGCTTCCTGCCCCGGCTGAGTGCTTCGTGCAGCCACCTCACTCAGGCACGCACGGCAAAGGAGGAGATGACAATGCGTTATGAACATATATACACACACACTTAATGCCAACATCACTAGAGATGTAAGAAATAATAACTTACACAACAAGATCAAACATGCGAATAACAGATAATACTCACTGGTGACCAGAATGGTGGGGATACTGGTGGGGATACTAGTCACATCTGATGCTGGTTTGAGTTCAATCTGAACAACTTTCGTGGGGGTAATTTGGCAATATGCATCCTGGGCCTTGTGATGGTCGCCTCTTTTGACCCCAACATTCCACTTCGGGCAATAATGTCTTTCATCCAGTAAAGGCCCTGGAGCAATGAGAGATGCGCCCGGCGACGGTCACCGGAGCATCGGTTATGCTCACAGACCCGAGACCGCCACTAACACTCTGTTTGCATAAACATTTCGGAGTATTTTCACTCGCACTTTCCCGTTTAATTCTCACAAAACCTCTTGGTGATAACTTTGTTATCCCACTCTTCAAGACTGCAAAAGAAATAAATAAGAAGCTCAGGAAAGCCAAGGAACTTCCTCGAAACCCGAGAGCTAACTCACGGGCGCTGGAGCTCAGACTGCGCCTGGGTCTTCCGAGATCTGGTCCGGGGTTCCTTGCCCTGAGCCGCGCGGCGCCCGCCATGTGCTGACGGCAGAGGCGACCTTGGGAATTCTCTGGTTCCGGTAACCCGATGGTTGGACGAGTAACTTAGCTCAGAGGAAGAAAGTCAGCTTGGTTAGCAGATGACTGAACGCGGCTGCGTTTCTGGTACGACATTCTTGCGACCGCACGTAGCATTTCTCTAACTCTCAGAACAAAGTGGAGAATTATTCCACGTGGTGCCTTGGCCATCACGAAAAGATTTTGAGAAGCCAAGAGGCAGCTGAGCTACTCCAGAGGACAGTTTCTGCCTATGCTCCGCTTCCTCGACGCTCCTCTCCCCACGCACAGCCCCACGTTTTTCTTCTTTGCACCGACGGAGGCAGGTGCAGCCTCATCTTTGCACCAGTGAATAATATTTGGAACAGACTGGGGAGAAACGGTCTTCAGGAACTATAAGGTCAGGATTTGCAGTTTTCTTATACCAGTGGGTCTTAAACTTGATTAAGAGCAAGAGCCATCTGGAAGGCTTGTTATAAATGCAGATTCCAGGGCTCCATCAGTAATGGCTCTGACTCAGTGGCTTTGGAGTGAGCCCAGAGACACTTTAAACAGTTGGGCTGGATCAATTGGAAGCAAAAAGCTTAAGGAGCACTATTATTATTTCTTGACTTGTAATCACCTCTCCTGCACCCGATGGGAATTCCAGTCCAACCGCTGGGCCCATCCTTCCTCTGCCACTGATACATTTGAAAGCATTGTTCATGCTTGTCTTTTTCCAAGGCCAGGTAGCAGCCAATTCGAGACTTGGCCTATTTAGTGAGGCTGCCTGGAGTCCCCGTAATAGCCGACTACTTCACTATTCCTTTCCTCCTTTTGGTGTTTGGGGAAGCAATTAATTATTTTACATTCCCACGTCGGCCATTAGCTCATGCCACAGGCAATTCATTTATTCAACAAATGTTGAATGGCAGCTCCCAGGTGCTGCAGAGACTATATTACCAGGCTCAAAAAGACCTTCTTTGCAGGAGACTAAGACGGATGTGTCTTCTGGCCAGCAGCGCACCATGCGCCTGTCCTCTGGTTGCCATGGCCAGCTTCACGGGGGTGTGGTCAGTGTAGTCCCACAGGGCTCTGAGCATGGAAGAGCCCTGCATGTGGTTCAATGTCACCTTCCTGAAATTCTTAATACTTCTTGAACACAGAATGCTGCATTTCTGCTGCCTACTAGCTCCTGCAAATTATGTAGCTGGTCCTGCTGGTTGTGGTCAGAAGGTCTCACGTTGGACATACGAGAAGACAAATTAGCATCCGGGGCTCCTGATGTGGCTCTGGTGGTTGGTGGTGTGGCCCTGGGACTGCGTAGCCTGCAGTTGACATATGTGTATTTTATCTTCGCTGTGCAGTACAATTCTAGTGGAATTTAATAATTCTCCCCTTATTTTAGTGGTAAAGAGTCCAAAGTCACTACTTCTATTTTAGGCAATCAAAATTAAAGAAAGACTAGGTAAATTCTTAGAACAGGAAGAGCTCACGAGCGGCTGGGACAGGTCAGATGGCTGTCTCTTCCACTCCACACTGCCTCTGTCTCTGTCCTGTTAGCCTGGAGACAGGAGATTCATAGAGACAGAAGATTCAGAAAGGTCATAGATTAATTAGCAAACCAATGCTAGAATATGAGATGTAGATGTGGCTTTGTCCCATACAAGCGTGGGTGTGTTCTCTGATCACTTGGCTGTCAGGTGGAGCAACCCACACAGGGCACCTTCAGCAAACTGCAGGGGCTCTTCCAGAATTCAATGGCAGGACAGACAGCCCAGCCCTGGCAGGTGACAGAATCTGGATTTAGGAAGCAATCAGGGACAAGAGGCCGTTCTCTCCAGCTCTGTCTGGGAAGCCACCAGCTCCCTCTAACCCATTTTGCTGCGTGCCCATCTTCCTTGTTATCTTTCTCCATGAGGAACAGATCTTTCTATCCCTCTTGTACACAGCAGAAATGTGACCACCCAGGCACAACTTTTCATGACTTGGTGGTTCAAATGCCCTGCAGCAATTATTCAGAACCTCAAGGGACAAATTCTAAATTCCCAGGACAGGAAATCAGATTGGGGCTTTGGCTAGGAGTTGCTGTCTGCTCCCAGCAATGGTGCTGGTGGGTGGGTCACAAGGTCGGTGACCCACTTGGGAGAACCGCCTGGAGCAGGCTCTGTGAGAGGAAGGTGAGTTAGAAGCTCATCCAATGGGGTCACTTGCTTGCTATCTAGGGTCCCAAAGGAAAGGTGTGTTCATTATGAAGTGCTGGATGGAACTTGGGAGGGTGGGCCATGGGTGGATCCTGCTCTAGATGAAATGTATAGTGGACAGTCTAGTTCATACGTGTTCATTTAGAGTGTGCATGCGAATGAATGAACTAAGTAACTAAAGGGTAACACGGACCAACCGTACTACACCATGGGCCAAGGATTGTGATTGACCTGAAGTTACTCACTGCAGAGACATCAAACCAAACAATGAAACAAGAGAGTTGGCTTTTGCGTTCATGGAGAAAGAAGGGAAGTCAAGTTTAGGAGTCCCTGTGTCCCAGATTTCCTTCACGTAGGTACCGCTTGCTGAGTACCGCATGGCACACGCTAGCTCATGTACAACTCAAAACCATCTTAGAATTTAGTATTGTATGTTACACCCATTTTATAAATAAGAAAACTGACTCAGAAAGACTAACATGCTCCAAATCAGGAAAGACTTTAAATCCACGTATTTTAAAGCCAAATATTAACTGGAAATACATCCTTCAAAGTGAAAAGCAGGAGGAATTTTCTAACATACCCTCCGTAGCTGTTATGGGTTGAACTGTGTCCCCTGAAAAGATTTCTTGAAATCCTAACCGCCAGTACCTGCGACTGTGCCCTTATTGGGAAACTGGGTCTTGACGTCATCGGGTTAAGATGAAGTCATTAGCGTGGGCTCGAATCCAACATGACTGGTGTCCCATAAGCAAAGGAGAAGAGACGCAGGGACGTGCACAGAGGGCAGATGACATGAAGACACACAGGGAGAAGCCGTGTGGCAATGGAGGCCAAGGTTGGATTGCGCAGTTGCAAACCTGGGCACGTTGAGGATGCCAGCAGCCCCCAGCAGCTGAGGAGGCACAGCATGTCCTCCCCAGAGCCGTTGGGGAGAGCATGGCCTGCCGACACCTTGGTTTTGAACTTGCAGGCTCCATAACCGACAGACCATAACTTTCTGTGATTTTGAGGCAGCTGGTATGGGGTGCTCTGTAAGGGCCTGGAGGAAAGGGGGAGGTGGAGAGCATCGGCCGTGGTGGCTGGGGGAGAGAGGGCTAGACTCTCCCTCCAGGGGAGCCACTTCCTGGGAATGAAAGCTCTCCCTGCCCTGACACCCAGGAGACCTGCTGTAGAAACAGGCGAATGAGGGACACAGCAAGTGTCCCCAGAGAGCAGCACTCCCGGGGCAGGGCAGTGGTGTCCAGTGGACTCCGCATCTCAGTCGCCTGGGAGACCACGCGGTCACAGGGCCTGACGAGATGGTGGCAATCGGTGAGGCATCCCAAGGCTGCCCCCTCCCCACACACTTGAATCGTGTGGAGGGCTGGGGTGGGTTCCAATACGTCAGTTCTAATATGTCACCAGGCGGGCCCACGTCTGACTACTAGGGGCTGCTCGGCCTCGGCCCCGGCCACACTCCCGCTGCAGGGCGCCCGGAGCAGTGGCTGCAGCAACACAAGAATTCGTAAACCTATGTACCCCTTGTACATTGTTAAGTTTGCTAAGTTTGCTCTTACACATTTAAATAGCTACAGAGGATGAACTTTCCAGTGGATTACAACGAGTTGACCCTTGAACAACACAAGCTTGAACGCACAAATCCACTTACGTGCAGACTTTTTTCAGTAAATATATGGGAAAATTTTTTTGGCAATTTGTGACAATTTGAAAAATTTACAAATGAATCACATAGCCTAGAAATATTGAAAAAGTTAAAAAGAAATTAGGTATGTAACAAATATATAAAATACATACAAACACTATTTTATTTACGTGTTTATTATTTATGTTATTGGTAAGGGCAACAGGCTCTTAGTGGTTAAGTTTGGGGAGAGTTTAAAGTTACACATAGATTTTTAACTAGGTAGGGTCAGCACCCCAACCCCCGAGTTTTTCAAGGGTCCAACCGTGCTGACATTTAGGAACAAAAAGGTAGCATCACTCTTTTAAATTATCCAGTGGACTATAAATATCATAACAATTTGATACACACTTCTCATACATTAAAACAAAACCACTACCGGCAAGCTCTTCCTGAGCAGTTGAAAATGTTACCTCCTTTCTTTCATCTTTGAAGTCACATTTCCATTCCCACATAATCTCGTCCGATGTAAAGAATTTTACGCTTCAAAGTATTTTGTTGATTATATATCTCTGGAGCAGAAACGAGTGTGCTCGTGAACAGGCGCTGAGATGTGTCAGTATCCTGTGTCCTCGGTAAGAATGCAGGTGCTAAGAATGTCCTCCACGTCACGTCATCATTGCGATTCCTGGGAGCACACAACTGATCAAAACACAAATAGCTTCCACATTCTGATGGACAAATATCAACCATACAGAAGCAGTGTTAGCAAAAACTCGTCCCAATGATGTGAATGGGGCTGCTTTATTTTTCTATCAGTCCGTGTGCCTGAGTCTGAACATTCTACTGCCAGAGTGAACTGGAATTCAGTACAAACACTATGCCTGTTCTTCTTTTCTGTAGCGATCGGCACTGAGAATTTTGATCTTCACACATCAATAAACGGTTGGAAATATAAGAAGTTTTTTTTGTTTCATTATTTTTTTATTGATCAGCGTCACTCAATTCTTTGAAGTCTTTCTAAGTTGTGTCCAAAGACATGTAGTGCTCTTTCATAAAGAAAAAAATTTTAATGATCGATCCACAGATCATTTTTGTAAAAGGTGAACATTTAGGAAACACCACCTAACATACGGAAAGGGTTTGTTACTCAGTCATTAGTGCCTCTCACTTTTTCAAGACCAACATCAATGTCCAAACGTCTTTTTTGAGGAGCCCTGGAGGCAGGTGGGAGGGGTCTTTGCAGAGGTAATCAAGTTAAGATGAGGCCGTTAGGACGGGCCCCAATCCAATGACAGGGTTCCTAAAAATAAAGTGGGGGAGGGCAATTGTGAGGAGGGAAGTGGGAGAGGGGACTGTCCCATCCGTCGCAAGAGCCTTGTTTTGGGAGATCCATTTAGAACGAAAGGCCAAAAAATGACTTCACAAACTGCTTGTGCCTGGTCCCCACTGGAAATAAGCTCTGCTCATGCCAAAGGACATGTGGGCTCCCTGCCGCCTGAGTCAGCAACCACAGCTGACTCAGGGAGAGTGGAAGATGGACTATGAGTGTCTAATTTTGTTCCCCCAGAACAATACCCAGCTAAACTTTGCTAAATCAGTTAGGGAGAGAGAGAGACAGAGACAGAGAGAGAAAGAGAGACCCAGAGGGCAGGGCAGGTGACACTTGGGGAATTGGAAAACAATTGCTGATCTGAGAAGACTTTAGAAAATCGACTTTTTCCTGGCAGGAAAAAGCTGAGGACCTACCTAATTTCAAAAGGCACAGGAACAGGCAGCTCTCAGGACCTCTGGAACTGGGGCGGAGCCCAGGACGGCCCCTGTAAACTGAGAGAAGACGGCATGTCCAGAGTGGAGCCATGCAACTCTTGAGACAGACCCATTGGGGTCACAGCTGCCACCGAGTCTTGCTACCTGAGGACAGTGTGCCTGGGCCAGTCGGCCCATGTGTTGACGCTCTGCTCCTTTCTCAATAGCCTGGGCCCTGGTGCGCCTGAGAGCCTTTGTATCAGTATCACCCTGCAGAAGTGTTGGACTTGACCTTCTTGCATCAGGACGTGAGCCAGAAAATACTGACCCGTTCACTCCCTCTGCCGTGGTCCCGGCCTGGCCCCTCTGCTTCCCTGCCTGATGCCCCAGCTGGGGTGATCCCTGTGGTCTCCCAGGAGGGGCCTTGTAAACTCCCAGGACAGCTGAAGCCAGACCCAGGTCATGACCCAGGGACGATTCTGCTTATTCTTCTGGGAGCCTTCGTTTCCCGGCAGTGACACGAATGTACAGTCTTCTTTCTGTACAACTCAGTTTGTGCTACGACCCACTTCTCCTGAGCTCAGCGATCTAGCGTTTAGGAACATACACAGGTGTAAGTGTAGGGCTAACCTCCAGGTCAGGGAAAGAAGAAAGTTACTGGCGAGAAACACCAGGGAGCCCACAGGACTGGAAAAAGCTTCCTTTTCATCCTGCCAGTGGGTGCCCAGGGGGTTGTTTAATTACCCCTTTTCCTTGTGCATGGATGTTACACACACACACACACGCTCTGCTATGGGTTTCACCTGCCAATAATTCCATAAGAGAGGACCAATGCAGATTCTCTGGTCGAACAAGGTTCTGACCTGCACATCCGAGGAGCAGCTCTAGGGCTTTGGTGACCTGCCCAGGATGTCACCCTGGTGTCCTGCTCGAGTGGCCGTCCAGCCTCCTTGGTAAGACTCTGGCTCACTGAGCCTTAACCACAACCCCAGAAAGACGGCCGGAGAAGAAGCTTCTCAGCAGGGAACTCTGCCCTCCCTGGACGTGTCCTCGGTCACCGTGGCGTCTCCCTCCCACGTCTCTCCAGAGAACCCCGCCTTTCTTTCCCTAGAAGAACTGGCGAGTTCCTCCTGCTCCCATTTCTGTCACTCCTGTGCGTCGTTAGGTTGTTCTGATAAGCCTGCGGAACCGCCCTCGTGCAAGTCTTGCCTGATGGGACAAGTGCTACCCCCTGTTCAACGGTCTTGGACAGGCCAGGATTGCTGTTCCCGTGGGACTGCAAGTGAGTCCACAGCGAGAGCGCAGGAGGGAGGGACGGGGAACACCAAAGACAGATGTCGGATCCCCAGCCTCCTCCCTCACCTGTCCATTGCTCCCCTGAACCACAGCTGAAGGAGCTGCTCCTTCGAGGCACTGAACTAGGTTGGCGAGAGAAGGCGCAGGAAAGGAGACAGGGGACATGGACAGAACAGAAGGAGGCCGCGGAGGCCACGTCTGGAGAGGCACATAGGTGCTCCTCCCTCCTCCACTCGCCGGGCCGGGGCACTGGAAGCCTTGGCCTACGAGGCCGGTGGTGCAGGAAGTTTCATCACCATGAGCTCCCGACAGAGCAAAGCAGTTGGGGATTAGAGTCACGCAGAGTGACAGGGTCAGATTGCCGATGGGTGTCCTGTGCAAGCTCGCCCAACTTGCTTTTCCTCTCTGAGCCTGTGTCCTGGTCTTCAAATGAAGACGGTAATGATGGGACAGTGTGCAGCACAGTGCCCGCCCCCAACCTTAGCTCTTCCTGCTGTGTGACCCCCAGATGCTTTCTTCTTGGGTTTCCAAGCAGCTGCATTTTGCTGTGGACAGCCGGAGCGCGTGCCCCGGGCCTCCCGCCCACCACGAAGAGGCCTGCGGAGCCTCTCACTTGACCGCTCACTCGCACTGTCTCACATGACGGTGTTGCGCGGGACGCGGCGCTGCTCTGCTTCTGTCCGGGGAAAGGCAGTGCCCTGCACGCACAGCCCAGGACGGGCAGCGAGAGGCATCGCTGTGCCTTCCTGTCCTTTCCTTATCCAAATGCCATCTAGTCAGTGGACTAGTCACCAGTCTAGCGCGTGACAGTCTAAAAGGATATGCTGCCAAGATGCCCAGGCAGGCCCTGAGATGCGGAACAACCCGCAGGCCGTTATCAGGTCATTTTGGGGCAGGAGAAAGGACGCAGGAAGACATGGGCGTGGAGAGGGCCAGTCCTGGCTTCCTGGTAATTTGGGAGAGAGGCCTGCAAAATCCCACATCAACAGGCTTCTTTGGAAACCCCCATGCCTTCAGAAAACAGAACACTTCCGTGGGAAGGAAACATTGTTGCCGCATTAAGTAAGCTGACCCACTATAGAGATTTAATGTTGATCAAACATAATTGCAAAAGAAAATTCTAATATTGAAACAGAATTGGAAAGGAATAGGTAGACATCAGGCATCATTTTTGATTTTCCTCTGAGTCCTAACAAGGGATCTAGCAATATCTCTTCAAGGGGAAATAGCCTTAACCCACCAAGCCATTGAGTCACTGATTTTCTTTTTCTTTTTATAATTTTTGTAGGGAGGAGGTCTGGCTATGTTGCCCAGGCTGGTCTTGAACTCCTGGCTTCAAGCGATCCTCCCACCTTGGCCTCCCAAGTGGTGGGATTACAGGCCTGAGCTACCACGTCCAGCCAAATCGTTGTCTTTCTACTTGATCTCTCGGAGGCCCATGTGAATAGGATGTGGACTGTATTTCTGCCCTTTGTGCCTATAGGACTCTGTGTTTCCCTGTTCAGAATGCCGCTCTTCCAATATAAAAAATTTAGAAAGCCTTGAACCTTCTAAAGGGTGACATAGAACATGAACTATTTAAAAACCTTACATTTTTTCTGGTGTGTTTTATTCAGAAAGTTAGAGGTTGTATTTTTTGGGGGGGACAGAGTCTCACTCTGTTGCCCTGAGTGGAGTGCCGTGGCATCAGCCGAGCTCACAGCAACCTCAAACTCCTGGGCTCAAGCGATCCTTCCGCCTCAGCCTCCCGAGTAGCTGGGACTACAGGCATGCGCCACCATGTCCAGCTGATTTTT